>JAIZFV010000457.1:0-27458 GCA_021234005.1 Nephelium lappaceum
TGGTAGAATGTATGTCGATGGTTGATGAACTTCCGGTAAACCAAATGTGGAAGTTGCACCATAAAGTTTCAGCACGTTTTTCGACATGTGCCAAAGTGAAATTCTTGGAATGTGTTAATTCTAAGTGAGTGTGCTCTTTTAGTGTGGAGTATGATAGTTCTATGGGTTGAGAATTATGATTATCGGTATAGACAATGATTGCACTGAAATTATAGTGGATGTTTCTTTTATTTTGCCAAGGTGGAGTTTGTTAGGAAATTGGCAACAATAAAAGTTGAGCCAATCCCACATCGAAAACAAAAGGCAAAAATAAAAATAGAGTGAATCCCACATCTGAAACAAAACAAAGAAGAATGGGTTTTGAAGGCTAAAAGGAGCTCAAGGTTTTGGTTTCGAATCGCCCAATCAAAGACACTTTAAGCATTGTTTTTGACTCTACTTAAATTCTTTTCTTGTTCTTATTATCTTAGAATGTGTAGGAAGGTGTGAGTTGATGTATGCTTTGGAGAGTGCGGGTATATTGGGGTCGTGGGATGTGAGAGATAGTCTATGTGATTGTAATAATTTTTCACATAATAATTTCTTTCTGAGGGCCGTGGTTTTTTCTTCTGATTTGGAGTTTTCCATGTAAATTCTTATGTTGTGGTGATTGTTATTATTTTCTATTTTATTTCTCTATTATTTATGATATTCTTACAGAAGGTAGGGTTTTTTATAAGAAGAGATTTTGGGAGGCGAATTTTCCCAACACAAATCTCATAATATTTCGAAAGAGATCTGTATATTTTCTCCAACCTAAATGTAAGGCATTGACGTACCATCGTTCCTCATATTATTAGTGATTTTGGAGTCATTAATTTTGAACCTTCGTTATTGTTCCAATATGGCCATAAGGGTAGGCAACATTACTTCTATGTTACTTACAACCTTCAATTGTGACTAAGCTAGGAATTCTTCCAGCACTAACTTAAACTCCTTTGTTGAAGAGTTGCTTCATGGCATGGATGTAGAGCTCTTCAGATGTTTGATCATTATAAAATAAATGCCAACTTACACAAATGTGCTTGTCGTCGAGAATCTTGAGTCCAAGGACAATATCAGCCAGAAACTTCAGTTTTCCATTCTTCTTGACGATAAAATGCATCAGATGAGTAAACAAATTAGTTGATTGCAATAATTCAGTAGTGAAACAACAATTAGCGGTCTTGAAAACATTATTTATACAATTTTACCTGACTGCTTGTCCATAAGGCCATTAGCATTCTCTAATCAACCATCTGTCTCTACCTTCACCACACGAGTTTAAATCTGTTAGGCACAAGAAAAGAATTACATAATATTTGACATGTATGTTTGATGAAGTTTGGAAGCAGGCATGCTATACAATGCAAATTTACTCTTTGTTTCTCTTCTAATGTAGGACAAATTGTGAGTATTTCCATTCGGTAGCGTTAGATAGTCTCACATTGGTTGAAGAAATGAATTTGTATTGATTTATAAGGTGAGGGTAAATCTCCACTCATTAGTTAACTTTTGTGGTGGAGTTAGACCCAAGACCCTTTTCTGAAATGGTATCAGGCTTGGGTTAGGCTTTATCTATGTTGCATGGTCCAAACTCAGTTGCATGAGTGTAGATGCTACCGAGTGGGCACTTTACGCATGAGGGAGGATGATAGATAGTCTCACATTAATTGAAGAAGTGAAAGGGTGTTAGATATTCCCATATTGTTTGAAGAAGTGGTCTTACATTGATTGAAGAAGTGAAAGGGCATTAGATATTCCCTATTTGTTTGAAGAAGTGAATTTTGTATTGGTTATAAGATAAGAATAAATCTCCACTCATGAACTAGTTTTGTAAGAAGTGAATTTTGTAATGGTTTATAAGGTAAAAGTAAACCTTCATTCATGAGCTAGCTTTTGTGAATGAGTTAGACCCAAGACCATTTTCTAACAGGTAATACTTATTTTCATCAAGGCACTTTCTGAAATAAAACTACTGGCAGCTTTAGGCAATGTTAAATTGCTCTTGCTTTGTCCACCACAACGTATTTACTAAAATGCGGCTATTTTCAAAGCCACCTCCAATATAGTTGATATAAGCAATTTCTTCTATCAGTAGTTGCGATGGAAAACAGAAAAAATGCTCATGTATTAGTGGTGACAGTGCCTATGTACCTTATTTCCTCTTGATGTAGACATTTCTAAGGAGACAAGTGTGTAATGTTCAGCTAACCTTTTGCTGCATCACTATGAAGCCTATAGGGCACAGGGTAAGGAACCATGAATGGTAAAAACTTTAAAGAAAATGCTGCTCTTTCAAATAATAAAGAATTTTAGTTTCCTTCTTTAACGATGCTGCTGCCCGGTATACAAAGGAGAAGATGCACAAGGTAACTAAAAGAAGAGTAGAATTGTCTACAGCAATCCAACATCAATACAACAGAGAATTTCAAGATGAGAAATCAAGATACATATGGCAGAAACGCAAAGACACACATCTTCCGACATTTCATTTTGCAGAAAGGATTCCTCGACATGAAGTTAGACAGTAGAAAGTTGACACTTCGATTCCTACAATCCACAAGATCAACAACCATGTAAGTAGAGATAATAAATAAAGACCAAGGCCTTTTTTCCCAAAGAGACTTGAATTTTTTGCCTTTTTTCCCAAAGAGACTTGAATTTTTTTTTCTTTTTCAACCATCAATATTACATTTTGATCTTACAATCATCCTTGAACTAATGTATGATCTCTTTTAACATCATTGCCACACAAATTGTATTGGAAAGATGGAGAGAATATAGAGTATGAATATACAATAAAATGCTCCAATCCAAGTGACAGACCCATACAAAGAACATTTTCTTTATAAGAGATAGATTTTATTAGATTAAAGGCCGCTGGTGTGCCTAGAAGCATTTCATTTACCTTGATTAATTGCAAGCACTTGGTATCATCACATTCCTGTACCATAAAATGGTCATTTTGGTACATTACTGAATATGATATGAAGTTGTTTTGAGAAGGAAAGAAAGAAGCAACTCAACATTATATTGGAGAGTGGGATAGACCTTACTGTAATCTTCACATGAAGCTTCCAGTACAAAGTGTCTTGCATCTTTCAGAATGTCTTCGAGTGCATTCCAATCCAATTCGAAACAATTGATGAAGTTAAAAGACAGTGCCCGCCGAGACTTTAGTATGGGCAGAGTTGATAAGCCTGATAAGGCCTCCAGTGATGTACAACTGCGCACATTTATACATGTGCACTAATCAATTGTTCTCTGACATAAATGAAACAAGATTGGCATCTCCAGATGAAAATTTATATACAATAAAGATTGGCCAAAAATTAGAAGCATATACCTGGACATCATCCCAAGGCTGTTCAATGTTACTCTGAGGCATATAAACTGCAACAACATGATCAGATGAAAATTTGATGTCAAAGATTTGAACGGACATCCATGCCAATAGAGATACCTTAGCTTAGTGAAAACAGATTCTAGGCCTTCCAAAACATGCACTTTATTTTTATCTCCATAATGTGAAAAATGGAATTTCAAAAGTTTCAACTTCTACATCTTTGTAAAAGAATGAGATTTCAAGTATATATATCTTATGTTGGACATATCCAAAGAGATGCCCTCAATTCTTTTAGTGAAGAGACAATAAGTTAATAACAAATATAAAAAGAACTTTATCTAATCGAAATCAATCATAGCATGTTCCTATTTTTATCTATGAAAGTTGGAGGTATCAGTTATTTGTTGATGAGATTGCAATGCTACCTGTCTCAATCCGAGTTATTAGATTAGAGGTTGTTAAAATTGAAACTTATATCAGAAGGGAATTAACCTGTTAACAGAAACAATTGCAATGTGGTCAATAAGCCCTTCAGAAATGCTTCCTTCCAGCATCACTTCTGCTAGTGAGAAATGTCCTAGGGAAGGTGGGATTCTTCATTTGAAGTTGTTCTTATAAGTTTTAAAAGCATGCAGAGAACTGCAGTTTGTCTCATTTTTAAAAGCAAAAACTACCCAGATGTTGAGATTTTTGAGAGAGAATGTTGTTAATTTATAATAGCATGATTCTACCTCATTCACTTTGCAACAAAACTTCCTTTCTTTCTCTGTACGACAACCCATTTATTGCTAAACCATGAAACTTTCAAACGCATATGAAGATATTCCTGTATTGTGTTCCATTTTCTTCAGTGATCTTTGACAGGAACTTGGATTTCCTTTTTCTTCTTTTAGGTTGCAATCTATATGAATGGAAGATGTTTTTTTTTTGTTGGATTTCAAAGTACAGCGCTTCATTTCTCTTCCTATGACTTTTAGGTAATGTATATGACTGAGCTCATTTGAAGCACAATGAAATTACTAGTGTGCAAACTTAATCATCTTTTCATTCTTCATTCTGTTAAATTCTTCCAGTCTGATCTTTATCAATTTTCTGACTAAATAAATTAAATTATATTAATCATGCTAAGACTCGAGCTATCCTTGCTGGTGTATGCATAAGTGAAACAGATGTCTATAGAAAATGATTTGAGAATTGCATTAACAAACTGCCAACTAAGGCAAAAAAACTAAAACAATTTCTTAAACAAGTGCAGTATAATAGTTAACAAGACTTTAAAACAAGTAATTCAAGCGCTTGTCTGTGGCTGCTCTGTGAAAGAGTTTGGCTCTCTGTTGATAACTCAAGGCAACAAACACAACAAATATACTAGTTCAGTTTTCATGGACAAAACAGACTCTTATTTAACACAATGAGAGGTTTAATTCAAACATTATTTCGCTGAGAAGTTCCTTGCCCAGCTAGTTGCATCCTTGCACGTCTCTTGATGAATGCCCGAACCAGGAAAGCCTTGCTTGATAGCATTCAACTCCATCACTATCTCACTTATGTCCATTCGTTCACTGGGTGTTTCTGTTGAGCAAGCAACTCCGATCCTTACTAGTGAAATCAAACATTCTCCCATTTGAGCTTTCATCCTATCATTTAGATCTTCTTCAAATATCAGCATTCGCAGGTCTGTAATGTCCATCACTCTGTCAGGTAATGCCATTTTACAGAAACTGTGGAGGTTTAGGCCATCTTTAAACATCTCATCAGTTGGTCTCTTCCCTGTCAACATTTCGAGCAGTATTCCAAAGCTATAAATATCTCCCTGTGCTGATACCGGTTCCCCATCCCATATTCTGCACATATTATGAGGGGATAATAAAAAACGAGTTATTTTTCTTTTGAGATCAAAATTTTCTTTTTAACAAGTCAAGTACATCATACTAAAACAAAAGCCTAAAGACATAGATGAACTTCTTACCAGGTGCAATGTATCCTATGGAACCTTTGATTGCAATGAATTGGACTGCCTTCAATAGGATTACTTATGTCTATTTCAAGGAACTTGGCCAAACCAAAATCCCCCACATGAGCAATCATGTCCTCGTTTAAGAGAACATTGCTCGGCTTCAAATCACAATGAATGATCGGTGTTTCGCAATGGTGGTGAAGATACTCCAACGCAAAGACAACATTGATAGCTATGTTAAGCCTTTGTGTGAAGTTTAACTTCCTTGTTGTATTTTCACTTGGATGCAGCCAACTTTCTAAGCTCCCATTTTGCATAAACTCATAAACAAGAGCTTTAAAATCACTACCTTCAAAACTTATGCTTGAGCAAGCGGTGATTATCTTGAGAAGATTTCGATGTTGGTTTTCCTTAGCACTTCGCATTCTGCAATAAAGCTCTAAAGCTCCAAACCGTTCAAGATTGAATACCTTCACTGCTATAGGTTTTTCATTTTGTTGAAGTATTCCTTTGTACACAGAACCGAAAGTTCCAACACCAAGCAAATTATTTGAGGAAAATCCGTCAGTAGCTTTAAGAAGCTCGTTGTAAAGACACGAAAAAATTCCTCCAAGGGGTGTTATGGATGAAGGTTTTCTTGGTTTTCTTTTCCAGCAAATAGCAACCATAAACATTAACATTAAACAAAGGCCCGCGCTAACTATTACGACAATAACTTTGGAGCCAAGATGATTGTTTTGCTTCTTAGACTCTTGAACTGGGCAGCTGGTAAGTGCAAATGAGGAATCCCCCACAAGATTCTTATTTCCGACAATTGAAATCACACTTATGTTGCTAAAAGCCCCTTTTGATGGCATCTCACCTTCTAGGTTATTGAAGGACAAGTTCAAATTACCAAGGAAGGGAAGTTTCTCTAGATCTATTGGAATTGGGCCTGAAAAGTTGTTGTGAGAAAGATCCAAATCCACTAATCCTCTCAAGGAAGCAAAGAGGAAGGGATGCTCCCATGAAATGAGTTACTGCTCAGACGAAGGACTTCCAATTTCAAACAATTTCCAAGAGTTGGAAGTTCACCTGACAAATCATTGAAGGAAACATCCAATACCTCTATTGTTCAAGGTACCAAGCTCAGAAGGCAGGGAATCATTAAATGAGTTGTGAGCTAATTTAATGCTAGTAAAGAGGATAAAAGGCCAATGGTTTTAGGCACAGAACCATGAGGTTGTTAAAGAAAGATCCAATTTTTGCAAGCTTCGAATGTTTTCAAGACTCGAGGTAAGTTTCCTGTCAGACTGTTATTATCCAGATAGAGTTCGGAGATTTGAGTGAGATTGCCAATGGATTTCGGGATCGAACCAGACAGTTGATTTTCATTTAATGCCATTCCTTGCAAGTCTTGAAGCATTCCTATGTTAAAAGGAATACAGCCTGAGATAAGGTTCCATCGCAAGTCAAGTGTAAGTAGGTTGACGAACTTTGATATACCGTCAGGAATGTTCCCAACAAATTGATTACGTCCTGCAACTAGTACTCTAAGTTGAGTTGAGAGATTGGTAATGGAATTGGGTAAACTCCAAAGCCATTATCATCTAATGCCAGTACTTCTAACTTGGTGCAATTGGTTAAAGAATCAACAAAACGTAGATCACCAGCAACACCAGTGCCTAAATTATTTTGACCCAAATTCAGAAGCTGAAGATCATTCATTCTTCTTCCAAGATCAACAGGAACTGGCCCAATGAATCCGCTATCACTGAGGTCAAGGGTTGTCATTCTAGAGGCATTGGAGAAAGAAGCTGGAAAGCGCCCAGTGAATTGGTTTCCTCCGGCAGAAATTTCACCAAGGTTTGGAAGCGTGAGGCCAATGTCCCAAGGTAGACTACCTGTTAATTGGTTAGTGGAATATATAATACTTGAGGGTGGAAATGTTGTAGAGGGAAGGAGGAACGATACCAGAAATTTTATTTTCTCCAATACCAAAGTACTTCAAGTTTCTGAAATCACCAACTGATTCTGGAATGGTTCCTTCAAGCTTATTTGCACCGACAGAAAGAACTTGGAGTTGGGAATGGTTACCAAAAGATGGAGGGATTATTCCATGCAGATTGTTCAAAAGACACTAACCAAGTGAGCTTGGAAAGAGAACCAAATGCTGCTGGAATTTTCCCAACAAGATTGTTGTAACTTAAGTCAATGACTCTAAGGTTCAAAAATAGTGACAAATTGCTTGGAATCTCTCCTTGAAGGGTGTTGAAAGAGAAATTTAGATTATGTAACCGTGACAAATGGCTGATTTCTTGTGGGATATTACCTTGGAACAGGTTGTCTTGAAGCTTAAATTGCCAATGAGGGGTGATATAGACCCTACTAGCCTTTGAGACCTTAAGTCTAGTATGACCACTCTTTGGTGCCGCCGTCCACATGTTACTCCATGCCATTGGCATAGATTGTTAGAAATGTTCCACGAATTCAATGCTCCAAAGGGATCTTCGGTGATAGAATCCTTGAAAGCAAGCAAAGCCATTTGATCTGTTTGATTACTAAACATGAGATTGGCATTACAGAGAGAGGTAGCTAACTTAAGCATCAAAATCATGATAATAAAAGATGTCGTTGCCATTTGCTTATGAAGTTGAATGGTTGGTTTTGTTTTTGTCATGTAAAGAAGAGAATTGCAATGCTTGTGATATAAGTTCTTTTTACAATAATTAAATAATGAAATTTATTATGTATTATTAAAGAGCCATCCCTGAATACTGTATGGTTGATATCAAGTCAATCTTAATTCATAATGTTCTCAACTTGGTCCTTGAACCACTTCTTCCTTCCTTTGCTTCTTATTTGATATCCTTCTTTGTCAATCAACAACTTCCCATCAATAAATAAGAAACACTGCCGGCTGGCCTAGGCAAGGAGGCAATTGCCTTAGGCCGGTCAATAAATTTATGTTTCAAATTTTATTTATAAATTTTACTTAAAAGGTTTTTCATTTTCAAAACTGCTTTCAAATTCTTAATCCTAAGCCTTTCATGTTTACTGTTCTGCTGGTAGCTTTCATCCTATATCTTCATTTTCATTTATTTTTCAAATTTACTTTCCAATTTAATAGCTTAATTTCCTAACACATACATATCCATTTATTTTTAATAGAACCTTCTTAATTATCACGTATTTTCACATGTTTTTTGATTGGATAGCTTCTTTAGTTTTCATGAATTAGAAATATATAGTTAACTAAAATATGTTATTACACTTGAAGCTCTACTTGTTTTTGTACTTCTTTCAAACTCCAATAATTTCCTTGTCATTCTAAAAATACCATCAAATAAGACTAATTACAATACCTCAAGATGGCACCAGTAAATTAAAATGCATATATCTCCAAATTTTATAGGAAAAAATCTAAAAAATTTTCTAAAATGAAAATAATGTCATTGAACCCCAACTTTTAAAAATATTAACAAAAAACCCCCAATTGTTAGTGGAAAAGTTTTTGTCTAAATTTGTGAATCGATCTAAGCTATTGAAATTTTCATCCAATGGTCAGCAAATTTTTGTCTAAATTTGCGTTAAAATTTGTGTTCTTCGATCTTGTCCTGTATATATAGTGTTTTTACCATCCGTACTTCCTAACTTTAAAAAGTTAACTAATTGAATTCATCCATTGCATTCTCTCTCCTAAAATAAATTATCTCTCCTATTTAATTCAAATATAATGGATAAATTTGATTGGTTTGTACTAGCTTTTAAAAGTTAGGGGTACTGATTACAAAAGCACTATATATATAAATACATAAATATATAGCCCCTTTATAATCAGTACCTGCTAACTTTAAAAAATTAAAATGAATCAATTAAATTCATCAATTGTATTTTTTCTTCTAAAACAAATTCTCCTGCTTATTTAATTCAAATTCAATAGATGGATTTGATTTGTTCGTCCTAACTTTTTAAAGTTATGAGACACTAATTATAAAAGCACTATATATATATATATATTGCTTTTATATCCATGTCCCTTAGATGTACATTGTAGCTATTCGTCACAGTGTATGATCTAGTCTGATCAACTCTGAATGGTTTTATTTTCTAGTTTTCAGACTATAAATCTCACAATAATTTGAAAGAGGTCTATACATTCTCTCTAACAAAAATGTGTGGCATTGACATCTCATCTTATTTCTTCATGAGGTCCATGCGTGCTTTGCAAGTCACGAGTGTGAAAGCTTATTTGAGTCATTTGACTCACCCATCAATTGTTATAATACAGCGATAAGGGGTATGCAGCAGTTTTTTAAAACCTTAAATCACCACTAAGCAAGTAATTTTCCAAAATGCAGTAAGTTGACTCGGCTGAAAAGCTGCATATCATGGTACAGATGTATAGTTCTTCAGATTTTATTTGATCAGCATATAAAAAATAAATTGTAACTTATACAAATGTGACAGTCATGGAGAATCTTAAGTCCACGGACAATATCAACAAAACTTCAATTGTCCGTTCTTCTTGGCGATCTAATACATTAGAAGAGTAAGCAAATTGGTTGATTTCGGTAATTAAATAGGGAAAGAAGCATAAGCCGCCTTGAAATAATCATTGATACAGTTTTGCACTTGCCTGCTTGCCCATGATGCCATTGGCATTCTCTAATCAACCTGCAGTGGTTAAGTTTAGGTTTGTTAGGTACAAGAAAAAGAAGAATAACATAATTGACATCAATATTTTGATGCAGTTTGGAAGAGAATTGTAATGCTTGTGATATATAAGATTTTTTGTAGTAATTAAATAATGTAATTTATTATGTATTGTTAGAGGGCCGTCCCTGAATACTGTATGGTTGATATCAAGTCAATCTTAATTCATAATGTTCTCAACTTGGTCCTTGAACCACTTCTTCCTTCCTTTGCTTCTTATTTGATATCCTTCTTTGTCAATCAACAACTTCCCATCAATAAATAAGAAACACTGCCGGCTGGTGGCCTAGGCAAGTGAGGCAATTGCCTTAGGCCGGTCAATAAATTTATGCCTCAAATTTTTTATTTATAAATTTCACTATTAAAAGGTTTTTCATTTTCAAAACTACTTTCAAATTCTTAATCCTAAGCCTTTCATGTTTACTGTTCTGCTGGTAGCTTTCATCCTATATCTTCATTTTCATTTATTTTTCAAATTTACTTTCCAATTTAATAGCTTAATTTCCTAACACATACATATTCATTTATTTTTAATAGAATAACTTTCTTAATTATCTCGTATTTTCACCTGTTTTTCGATTGGATAGCTTCTTTAATTTTCGTGAATTAGAAATATATCGTTAACTAAAATATGTTATTACACTTGAAGCTCTACTTGTTTTTGTACTTCTTTCATACTCAAATAATTTCGCTATCATTCTAAAAATACCATTAAATAAGACTAATTACAATACCTCAAGATAGTACCAGTAAATTAAAATGCATATATATATATATGTATCTTCAAATTTTATAGGAAAAAATCTAAAAAACTTTTGAAATAAAAAATAATGTCATTGAACCCCAACTTTTAAAAATATTAACAAAAACCCCTAACAACCCGACCCCGCCCCCCCAACCGTTAGTGGAAAATGGTTTCCATCCAAAAAGTTAGTGGTTTTCTCATAAAATCTTAAAAGATCAAAATGTACTTACTGTTCTTTATTAAAGATTGAAAAATACAAAATTAAAATATATTAAAATTAAAAATTACAACTTTAAATAATTAAAATAAATTAAATTTTTTAAATAAATAAAAAAAGTTAAAATAAATATTAAATAATTAACTTAATAAATTAATAATAACTCTAACAAACAAATATAATAAATTAAAAATTAATTAAATTAAATTAAATATAATAAATAATTAAAAACAATTAAAAAAGGTGTTGGAGATCCCAAATGTGATTTCCACCCTTCACCAAGACAAATGAAGGGTGGAAATCCCTTTTTTAAAAATTAAAAATTAAAAATTAAAAAAAAAACAAAACTTTAATTAAGAATCAATACAAATCAAACCCAGTTCTTCACCAGTTCTAGATCTTCACCTGTTCGCAAATCATTTCCATACTAAAACATACCAATGAAACCCATAATCAATACAAATCAAATCCAGAAATTTTTTTATATCCAATTAGTTCTTCAAATACACAAATCGAACTGATAATTAATTCAAATGAAAATATGAACCGACCAAATCATTCTAAACAAAACAATAACTTTAATTAATTAATCATACAAATGAAAATAGAACTTTAATTAATTAAATTAAATTAAACCCACACCGATCTTCAATTTCGAATGATTTGGAACTAGCCAAATCTGACCAGCAAATGAGGGTCTTGTAGCCTTTGGGAGCAATAGATTGAACGATGGTAAGGGTCTAAAAACAACTGTAACACTTCCTACCCGTCCTTTTACCAAACGACTCCAAGGAGCGCTACATTCATATCATTTTTACTAAATCCATAATGCAAAAACCATTATTAAATTATACATATCAAAATATGAAATTTCAAAAACTTTAACAACTAATTTCAAAACTTTTATTTCATGCGGAAAAACTGCTAGAGTTTCCCCTAAAATTCGGACTTTCCCAACCTGTTACAAATTCAATATTTTCATTTCCAACACAAATTTCCCACAAACATATTCAACAACTGGAACCGAATTCGTTTGGTTCATCATTTTTCCATATACACCACATTTAGCAAAATATTTACACAAATTGATTTTCTTTACAAAAAATCACCATTTTTAAATCCAATACATACATACATGCACATGAATACAAATGGAAACTTTTATATACAAAATCGAATATGATATATATAGCCAAAATAAATATGGAAGGATGGATAGATGTAACTGTATCGACTCGTTGCAGATGTGCTTTCTCTTCAATCTTCGCCCTCTTAACGCAATCTACTACCTACGCGTGAAAATTCCAATGTGCTAAGCATATTTACTTAGTGGGTGTACATAAAATTGAATTCATAGTCTTTGAATATAACAATTTCATACCATAAAAATAACAACTTTTCAATTCAAAATCATTTGACAACTTGTTAAACACATTTAAAAACCAAATCACACATACATTAAATTATTGGTCTAAATCAATTTCCATTGCCCATTGTAAACACTAGTATGATACCTTGAACTGGGAAACGGGCTCTCCGGCATCGACACTTGGTGCCTACCCGCCGAATTGCATCTCACATATATAAATCAATTATTTGGACCGGACACTCGGTGCCTCTCTTGGTCTCTAAATTAATGATTTTGATTTTGTTTCAAAGCATATCGACGTAGTACTGCTATATAACCCTATTGGCATGCCAACTTCCAATCCTTACCTACCAATACTCAGGTTTACCAGGCTCATTTCATATTTCATATGGATACATATATAAAGGTCACCGTTTCTTTTCAATTTAAAGATTTCATAAATCATTTCAAACAATTTTCACTTAGTAATCAATTCTCCTTTTTATCAACACAATCATTCAAAATACTTAATCAAACATGGTTTAACACATCGATTTAATTACACACCCAAATCATTAACATTTTAGGAAGCTATTTTCATATCATTAAAAGCAACAATTCAAATCAAATGTACACCACCTTTGGCCTCTTTTCTTGTTTATTTCAAGTTCCAATGGAAGCTCACATATTTTCTTTTCCTTTTCCTTGGCTTCCCGGAGTTATCTCTTCTCCTGGATTTTCCAAGAACACATAGAAAATAAATAAGAAATTCATTCCATAAATCAAAATGTATAATCTACTAATTCTAAATGATCCAATTACTTTCAAATCTCACCAAACTCCATTAAAACCCATTTGACCTTAGAACTTCTCTTCTATGGTTCTACTTAACCAACACTTTAAAATTTCATTTTCTTTCCATGAATCTCACTTATTCTCACCAAGGAACACACTCATATGCGTGAAATAATTTTCTGAAGCTCGAAACGAAAAAACATTTTTCCACCCCTCTTGGCCGAATGTATGCAGCCCCCAATCCTTTGATCTTCTTTCCTCAATTCTTGCTCCATTCATCTCCCTAACTCGCATTTAGATCACCCGTAAAGGGTTTTAAAAAATTCCAACTATCGGGTAGTGAAACCTAGGAAAAATCCATTTTTTCGACACTAATTTAGGTGCACTTTCACCATTTTTCATTCTAATTTCAATTCTCCTTTTTCTAATGTTATTCACACTTATTATACTCATTCAATACATTCAAACATATACATGAAGTGGTATTACATGATATTCACTTATGCCCTTCATATGGCCTTTACATTGGAAGTTATCTAAATTGATTTCTAACTTGTTTATAGGTTTCTCCAACATGTTTTCAACATGGAATCATGCTTAAAAGACTCAAATTTTATTGGATTCCTACAGCCCTCACTATGGTCTTTCATGGCATAACATACAACAAGTTCATTTCCTTTGAATTTTTCATGATAATTCATTCAAACATTTCATCAAACACCTAACATACAACTCATTTCAATAAAAATAAACTTAAATCGATCGTTGAATTTCTTCAACACAACCCTAACTCATCAAACTTCATGGCTCTACATGATCTCCTCTTGCTTTTGTTCTCTAAATACTCAAACAACATCACAAACAAAAACCCACATCCAAATCCAACTCAAACATCAACATAAACATCAATCCAACATCATTTCAATGACTTCAAAAGTATGAAAACTCACCTTGATTTGCTTGATTTCTTGCCTCTAACTTGTTTATCTACCTTATATTGGCTTGGAGACTTGACTTGGAGCTTGAAATTGGATTGGAACTCACTTGAACATCCTTAATTTCTCCATGGCCGAATTCTCTCTTTTTTTTTCTTCACTCTCAGTTTTTGCCTTTAATTTGTGTTTTGCTTCTTTGTTTTGGTGAGAAACACACAAGTCAAAGTATATATATTTTATCTTTTTCAAAAATGACCATTACATCCCTGAAAATTTGGTTTCCGTCTTTCGACTTTGCTTAATTCTAGTTTGACCCAAAATATGAGTTGTTTCTTTCATTTTAATCCCTTATCACACTTAATAATCTCCTAAGGCCATTTACCATTTTACCCTCCTATTTATTCTCTAATTGGGTTCAATCAATTCCTAGAAGTTCCCTACATTCTTTGGGTATTTTCATTAATCATTTAGGGTCCTAAAATATCACATAGGGATTATTACTAGGGAAACCCTAAATAGAATTCGAAGACTTAATATATATATTATATTCACATTTAATCTACTTTTGCATGTCAAATCTCAATTCAAAAATGATATGCATGCTTAAAATATTTGGGGTGTTACAACAACAATTCAGTCCAATGCCGTTTTGAGAACAATGTCACTCAAATCGCTCACTAGAGGAGGAAAGGCAGCGTGGAGGAAGAGGTACCAAGGTGGCAAAGAAGAGTGGAACCAGAGGCGACAAGAAGAGGAACCACTCAAATGATCTCGGACAATGCCATTTTGTTGTGGTGGAGGAGGAGAAAGAGAAGAAGACAAGTTGGTGGGTGGGTGATGAAGTTGAACGATGATGGTGGTTGGGTGAGATGACAATGAGAAATGGTGGGGAGAGAGTAATGGTGATGGGATGAGAGATTTTAGTGGTGGTGGAGTTTTTAATGTTTACACGTGTCCATTTCTGATTCATTTAATTAATTATTTAATTTATTTCATATTTGAAAATATTATAAAATTCAATTCAGTTGTCTCCAATTCATTTTTCAAATGCAATTACCTAAATACCCTTACACCCTAATGGATCCGTCATCTTTTGGACGGAAATCACTAACCCACAATAGTTAGGGCTTTTCAGATAATAATTTAAAAACCAAGGGTGGTTTGACATTAGTTTTGATTTGAGGGTTATTTTAATAATATCCCAAATTTATATTACCTACTTGTTTAATTTATTACTTTTTAGAGTAAATGCATCTTGAAAAATATAGTTAAAGATATAAAATTTGATTGCAGTATATATAAAAATATTTTGTTGAAAATTAAAATATAAAATCTGATTTATAAAAAAAAATTCCATTATGAAAAAAATAGTGAAAAATTCTATTTTCTGTATCAAATACAAAAGGCCTAATTTGAACTTCTTCGTCCAAGGCCCCCAATAAATCTTGAGCTAACCTTGATGAGAAAATTCTACCCTCTTATCTTCCAGATGCATGATGTAATGACTTCTACCTAAGATATGATTTTCCAACTAGAAAATTGAAGAGTGGTTAAGATTAAAGATAATTTTTTGCTAATATTTTGAATCTTTATCAAGAACAAGGTTCTGAAATTTGCTACTTGTTACTTGATCGGTAAGGTAGTGAGTAACGAGTTCTCGATTTTTTAGCAGGTAACGACGAGGCGACCTTGAGCACAAAAAAATTAAAAAAAATAAATAAAGATAAAAAAAAACTCACTAGCAATGGTGACGGTGACTGCAACGGGAAGGGAGTAGACCGGCGAGCATGAGAAAAGAAGAAAAACTAGAAGAAGGGACAAGAGTTTGTTTCAAAGAAGAAAAATTGAGAAGTGAACTGATGAAGGTGAGGATCCCATTGCTTATAATGATGACAACAACGACGACGATGGTGATGAATGAGACAAATCGGTGAACAGGAGAAGAAGAAACTCGAGAGGAACTAAGGAAGAATCAAGAAGATTGAGAAAAAAAAAATGATAGCTCGCAACCTGCTAGCCCTTTTGACCTCTACACACCAAAACAACGTCATTTTGATGCGTCCAAAATGAAACCGTTTTGAATTTAGTGAAAAATAATAATAATAATAAATTAACTTAAAACGATGTAGTTTTCGGCACATCAAAACAATGTCATTTGGTGTCGATTTCGAAAAAAAAAAAAAGGCTAGCATGTGAGTTGGACTGATTTAGCTGAGCACTCGACCAACTCGATAAGCACTAGGTCTACCCGATTTCAACCCTCGATCTGAGGCTAATCAATCGACACAATATCGATCACCATTTAATAGGTGAAAACTTGGTCTACTTGGCCCAATTTTGGAACCTTGATCAAGAACGTACTACTAATAAATTTTTATCGTCAAAAGTGATGTTTCAAAGTGGTACACTTTTATTAGTCTCTCAAAGTTGCGCCTGGTAGAGTATGTCTCATCATCATCATCATCATCATCAATCACATGGGAACACCTTAGCTTCGTAAAAGTAAGTAGAACAATTACTTTAATTTTTCAAAACACATAAATTGTGCATTGATATATTGAGAAAATTAAATATGAATAGTTTAATTCTAATTAGGATTGTTTAGATCACATGTTAATGTTGCTTATTTTTTGTAAATCTTAGGACGAACTAATAAAAGTGTGTGTGGGACACACAAACACACATTATTTATTTTGAATTCATTCATTTTTTGTTTTCAATAATAATGGAGTGAGTAAAAATAGATGGATGATTTTGAATCATTTTCAAGTTAATATAACTTAACCCATTTTATATCAATTTATATATATACAACAACAACAACAAAACAACAACAACAATAATAATAATAATAATAATTTTCTACTGATGCGTACTTAAATTAATTATATTAGTGCATTGAATGTTGACCACTAATAGAACATAAGCGAGTACTGACTAAGTCAAAGCAAATAAAATAAATAAATAAATAAATCTAATGTCTAATAACTAAAACTGAAATAATTATATTGGTGCGCACTAAGGAAAAAAGAATAATCACAAATTTAGAAGATAGGATTAAAATGCAAATTAAACCAATGATTTTATTGTTGTGCATGTAAGAGATTTATTTCTTAGCCACATCAAATTTCATGCTAAACTCATTAGTGATAGGATTTAAGTTACATAATTATATCACATGATTTTTTTTGTCTAATCTTAAAATACAATTATTATACTTTAATTATGAACTCTTTGGATTAAGTGACAATTTAACAGGGTTTGGAAGTTGTTTGGTTAAGAGTTAGGTGATCTTTGTTCTTTGAACTTAAGGGATCTCATTTTCACTAGGTAGTAGAATTATCTTTACATAGACTAAAAGCAATAAGAAAAAAAAAATCTTATGGTGTAACTGAAGGTTTATTTTTCTTTTCATCTCTATGGGATATCCGAATGGACCGCCAATGATGGCTGCATCATCCATTGTAACATCATATGTTCTGGCACCTGATTTCCTGCAAATGGGTTTCCAAATTATAAGATTTGGTTCCTTCTGAATCTTCTTAGCATGCTAGCTGAGAACCGATGACAGAAATATCTTTTGGTTCATGAGTGATACTTTATTTTACAAGTTAGAATGAAGATAGAAAGCTGAGATGGAGGAAGTGCAAGGAACTGCTAACATCCCTGTCCCCTAGATATCTATTGTAATTATTCATCAGAGTGTATGATCTAGTCTGATCAACTCTGAATGGTTTACTTTTTAGTTTTCAGACTATAAATCTCACAATAATTTGAAAGAGGTCTATACATTCTCTCTAACCGAAATGTGTGGCACTGACATCTCATCTTATTTCTTCATGAGGGCCATACATGCTTTACAAGTCACGAATTTGAAAGCTTGATTTGAATCATTTGACTCATCCATCAATTGTTATAATACAGCTATAAGGGTATGCAGCAGTTTTTTTCAACCTTAAATCACCAAGCTAGTAATTTTCCAAAATGCAGTAAGTCGACTCAGTTGAAAAGCTGCATATCATGGTACAGATGTATAGTTCTTCAGATTTTACATTTTATTTGAGTATATATATATATATATATATGTATGTATATAAAAATTATAACTTATACAAATGTGCCAGTCATGGAGAATCTTGAGTCCACGACAATATCAACAAAACCTTCAATTCTCTGTTCTTGGCAATCTAATACATAAGAAGAGTAAGCAAGTAGTTGGATTGGGGTAATTAAATAGGGAAAGAACCATAAGCGGTCTTGAAATAATTATTTATACAATTTTGCACTTGCCTGCTTGCCGATGAGACCATTGGCATTCTCGAACCAATTCTGTCTCTACCTGCGGCACACAAGTGGGTAAGTTTAGCGTACAAGAAAAGAAAGAATAACATAATTGACATCAATATTTTTGATGCAGTTGGAAGCAGGCGAAATACAGTGAAGATTTTGTTTCTCTTCCGATGTAGGACAAATTATAGGTATTTTTATTTTGGTAATATTTATTTTCGCTGAGGCACTTTCCGAAATAAACTAATGGCTACTTTTGGCAAAGTAAAATTGCTCTTCATGGGGAATGGAATAATTGGATCATCTAACCGTTGAATTATTATTATTATTTTTTTTTTAAAAATGCATATGCTCTTGATGGTAGAGTTAACAAAATGCCTTTAATGTCTCTAAATATATTTGACACATTCTAGTCATGTGTCATATTAAGGATAGAAGTGCTAATAATTTAAGTAACAAGACAAATAATCATGTTCATGCTAGAATGATGCAGCGGGTTAAAAATAAAAAAATAAATTGCCAATAAGGATTGGAAAGGCTAGATGGCTACAATAGATTCATCTAATGAAATTTCACTTAGTTGGTCTGAGTTGACATCAAGAACTTCTATCTAAGGAGTTCAAGGAGTTTAAGTCTGCCTCTAGATTCATCACTTCATCATTCAGACTATGTCTAATCAAATATTTTTTGACAATACAGTGTTGCTTGTCTGGACTAATCATTGTTCGTTACATATTTTTCTTGCCAAAATCCCTATGTTTAACTTTCTTGTACAAAATTACGTTCAACTGATTTTCCTGAATTTGCCTCCTATCCGTGGCTACCTCAAGGCTGCTTAGCATACAATTGTTCTTGCTGATTTTCTTTGATCCCATTCAAGGTTCTGTTTCCTGAGCTGTGCGTACTACCATGGAATGTTCTCGATTTGTCTAGCCTATCAGCCTAGCATATTACTAAAATGCTGTTATTTTCACAGCCATCTCCTAATAGTTGATATAAAGAATTTAAGTCTGGCAAATCTGATTAAACATAAAGAAAACTAGATGCTACTTTAATTGAAAAACCACCTGTGAAATCAATTGTCATCTGCCATTCATCCTCTAAGAGTTCTAAATCATCTTTAGCTATATTTTGATGTAAGGAGAAAACCTCATCAATGGCCTGCATAGTCCATTGTCAGTGAAATTAGCAGAAGGAAACTACATCAGCAATGAATTAATTTTTCAACATATAATAATTGAATCAACTAATTTACCTGTCTGACTTCCGATCCTATGGAAATGGTGGATAATAGTCTTTGCCTTGGTTCAATTTTCTTCTGCAGCACAAATGCAGAGTCCTGCACTCAAGAGACATAAGCAAGTATTTCGATCAGTAGTTGAGATGGCAACAGCAAAAATGCTCAAGTATTGGAGGTGGCAGTGCCTTTGTACCTTATTTCTCTTGATATATGAAGGTTTTCAGGAGACAAATATGTAATGTCTAGCCAATCCTTTGCTTCATCGTCAAGAAGCCTAAAGGTCACTGAGTAAGGAATCATGAATGGTAAAACTTAAAAGAAAAGGTTACTGCCTGCGTACAATGGAGAAGAATGCACAAGGTAACTAAAAGAAGAGTATAATTGTCCACAACAATCCAACATCCATACAAAAGACACTATCAAGACATACAGGTAGCAGAAAGTTAGGCAAAATTTTATCCTGCAGAAAGATTTTTCTGCAAAGTTAGGCACTACAAAGTTCACACTTCTTCCTGCAGACCACATAATTTAAGACAACCACAGAATACCTAAAGAAGCAACTCCTAGCAAATACTTGAAAAACAATTACTTTAGAACAACCATGTAAGATCAAGACCTTTGTTTCTAGAGAGACTTGATTTTTTTACTTATAGCAACCATCATAAATACATTTTAATCAGATAATCATCCTTGAACTAAATGTATAATCTGTTCTAACATTATTGCTATAAATTGTATTGGAAAGATGGAGAGAATATAAAGTATGAATATTCAAGAAAATGATCCAATCAAAGTAACAGCCCCGTGTAGAAAGAACATTTTCTTTCAGAATTTTATTTACCTCCCAGGTAATATATAATTTGAACGTAGAGCAGAATCATCTCCTACCAAAGATATGACTGCCTCACAATTTCTTTACAAAATGGAGAAATCCTGATTTGCCTTTCTCTAATTGTATTTTGCTTCTTGCTTGCCAATTTCATTGTCCAAATACATGCCATTCCAAAATCTTTCAAGTCTCTGCTATTAAAAAAGTGTATATTGAACCAGACAACTTGAATTCAGAATGTTGTCCCAGCCTTGTCGTAAACTTTAATTGCAGAAGTGTTGAACAATGCAGCATTGTTCAATTTAACAAGAGCCTTTCTCTGAAGAATTTCGAACATAAAGAGAGTGAAAGGAAAAAACAAAACAAAAATCTCACATGAGGATGAGAGTTTTGAGTGGTTTATTTATTGTATGAGCTTTGAAGGTGTAAATGCTTTTCATAATGTCAAATTTAAAGATAAAAACAAGAAAATTGTGTCAAAAGCGGATAATATCTACATTGGACCGAAGTGTAGAAATGATTTCGACAAAGAAAATGAAGTCCAATCGTTTTCTTTAAAATAATTAACACAAATGGTCTGAACTTTTGATATGTGGAAGGAGAGAAAAGTTTCAATGTGAAGGACTTTCCACATTTAAGGTTTGTATCAAAAAGGAATAAAAGTTAAATGAAACATATAAGAAAATAGAGTTCATTTAATTAAAGGCTGCTGATGTGGATAGAAGCATTTCATTTACCTTGATTAATTGCATAATCTGTATTCTCAAAGGGATTCAATAATGTCCAATCTTCTTCCTAATCAGAGTTGTAATTACCACTGGATTCTCCAAGATCTTGAGTGTACATTAAATGAACCCCACAACTTTTCACCTTGCAACATTCTATGCAATCACCATAACAATCTTAAAGATAGAATTGCATAGAGACACTAACAACATAATCCATTGTTATCTTGGGGATGCGCAGGAAAAAAAACCCCATGAACACATGATCTGACCCAACATAACGAGGTCCACGATAACTGAAGAAGTTGAATATTGGTAAGAGCTGTGTTATTCTCACTAATTCAGTGTTGTTTAAATAGAGTACAAGGACTGATTTCTAGGACTATTTACAGCAATACAGATTCAGATTCTATACCTAGTCAACTATACAATATATTTTTTCTATACATAGAGCTACAAAATAGGAAACTGAATCCTAGAGATTAAAAGACTGATTTTTAGCAATCCTGTCCACTCTAGTTTCCAACACTCCCCCTCAAGCTGGTGGTTTAAAGATATCTGTCATTCCCAGCTTGGAAATCAAACTTTCAACTGTTTCCTTGGTAGCCCTTTGGTAAGTAAATCCGCTAACTGTTCAGAAGTAGGTAAATAAGGCATGCAAACTTGTCCATTCTCTATCTTTTCCTTGATGAAGTGCTTGTCAATTTCAATGTGTTTTGTTCTGTCATGAAGCACCGGATTGTGAGCTATAGCTATGGCAGATTTGTTGTCACAGTATAACTTCAAAGGCAGGGGTGTTTTGACCTTAAGATCCTCCAAAATTTTTAGAACCCACAGTCCTTCACACACCCCTAATGCTGCTGCCCTATATTCAGCTTCTGCACTGCTCCTAGCTACTACATTCTGTTTTTTACTTCTCCAAGTAACTAGGTTCCCTCCTAGAAACGTGCAGTAGCCTGATGTGGATCTTCTATCAGTTATATTTCCCGCCCAGTCAGCGTCTGTAAACACTTCCACCTGAAAGCTGTCATTCTTCGCAAATAACAACCCTTTTCCTGGAGTACCCTTTAGATACCTGAGTATTCTTAAAGCTGCCTCTTGATGCTCTCGGCCAGGAGCATGCATAAATTGACTCACAACACTCACTGCAAACGTGATATCCGGTCGTGTGTGAGTCAAGTATATTAACCTACCAACTAACCTTTGATATTCCTCTTTATCAATCTGGCTTTCTGGTTTTGCAGCTTCAAATTTAACATTTGCTTCTAAAGGAGTTTCAGCTGGTCTGCAACCTAACATGCCTGTTTCCTTTAATAAATCCATAATGTATTTTCTTTGACACACAAATATCCCTTGCTCAGATCTTGCAAGTTCCATTCCAAGAAAATACTTGGCCTCTCCCAAGTTTTTTACTTCAAATTCACATGCTAGACATTTCTTCAGATTTTCAATCTCCATGATATCATCACCTGTTAAGATGATATCATCAACATATACTATTAAAACTGTCTTCTTACCCTCATTAGAATGTTTGATGAACAATGTATGGTCCCCTTGACTTGGTTTATATCCTAGCCTTTTTAGAACTTCACCTAGCCTACCAAACCAGGCCCTTGGTGATTGCTTGAGACCATATAATGATTTGATCAACTTGCAGACCTTTCCTTCTCCTATAGTTTTCTCAAACCCCGGAGGTGGTTCCATGAACACCTCTTCATCAAGAACGCCATTCAAGAAGGCATTCTTCACATCAAGTTGGTGTAAACGCCAGCCTAGATTTGCAGCCAAGGAGAAGAGAATTCTAATAGAATTTACCTTAGCGACTGGAGCAAAAGTCTCCTGGTAATCTAGCCCATGGGTTTGAGTGAATCCTTTAGCCACCAAACGTGCTTTATATCTTTCTATTTTCCCATCAGCACCGCATTTTATAGTAAACACCCATTTACACCCTACTTTTTTTTCCACTAGGTAGCTCAATGCTCTTCCAAGTCTTATTCTTAACTAGTGCCCCCATTTCTTCCATAACAGCAGCTCTCCACTTTGGACAATTTAAGGCTTCTTGTATGTTCCTAGGGATAGGAACATCTGTGATTTTAGAGACAAATGCTTTATGATTACTGGACAGCCTATGGTATGATAGGTAATTTGACAAAGGGTGATTAGTGCATGACCTTTTTCCCTTCCTAATTGCTATGGGAATGTCAAGATCGGTGTCAAAAACAGGTGCAGGAATTTGAGTAACATTTGGTTCAGGATTATTAGAACTAGACGGATTAGAAAGATAAGGGAAGTTACCTTGTTGATTCAGTGCAGGTTCTGTTGAGGAAGAGGGATTTTGGGCAGGCTGAGCAATTTCAAGGTCCCTATCATGCAAAGTCCTTCGTCGCGTATACACAATTATGTCTGTAGGATTTGTAGGATTTTGTGATATATTTCTTCCCCTGTAGTAAACTCATTTAAGGCTGGTCTAGTTTCAGGATTATGATCAACAGGTTCAGGTTCTAATACATTTTCTGGTTCTAAAACATTTTCTGGTAAAGGGCTGTTTTCCAACACAAAATTTCTGTTTTCCGAACCAAATATAGGTTGTTTAGACACTGAAATTGCATCTCCATTAGACTATCTCCCCATGAAGATGATTTTTGGGAAAATAAGAGTGCTGCTCATTGAACACAACATCCATGCTAACCAGAATTTTTTTTGACTTTGGTAAAAAAATCTTATACCCTTTCTGATTAGTAGCATAACCAATAAACACTTTTTCAGCTTTTGGGTCAAGTTTAGATCTAGACACATCAGAGATATACAAAAGCAGAGCAACCAAAGACTTTAAGAGGTAGGTTAGCACTAAGACGATTTTCTGGAAAATAAAGTTTCAGGCAGTTTAGAGGTGTCTTATGTTTTAGAACCCGAGATGGAACCCTATTAATTAAATAGGCAGCAGTAAGAACTGCATCCCCCCATAGATAATGAGGGACATTCATAGCTAGCATGAGGGCTCTACTAACTTCAAGAAGGTGTCTATTTTTTCGTTCAGCAACCCCATTTTGTTGGGGTGTATTACGACAACTAGACTGGTGTTGTATACCTTTTTCAATGAAAAACTGTCTTAAACATTGATTGAAATATTCCTTGCCATTATCTGTCCTTAAGATACTGATTTTAGTTTGAAATTGTGTTTCAATCATGTTATAGAATGTTTTGAATAAAGTTTGAACCTCAGATTTGTGATTCATTAAGTATACCCAACACAGTCTAGTATGATCGTCAATAAACGTTACAAACCACCGTTTACCAGATGAAGTAGAAGTTTTGCATGGCCCCCAAACATCACTATGAATTAAATAAAAAGGTTTTGATGCCCTATAGGGTTTTGACATATATGGTTGCCTTGTACTTTTAGAAAAAGAACAAATATCACATTGAAGACTTGAACAAGATACATTCTTGAATAAATCAGGAAACATATGTTTTAAATAGGGAAAACTAGGATGACCTAACCTAAAATGCCAAATCATTATTTGTTCTCTAACATTGAGAGAACTTACATCACAAGATAGTCCTACGACTGGTTTACTGACATTGTCCTCAAAAAAATAGAGACCATTGATTGCTCTAGCACTGCCAATCTCCTTCCCCAAATTCCTGTCCTGAAAAATACATTTTTCAGAGGTAAACAAAGCAGAACAATTAGCATCATTTGTGAGTTTGCTGACAGACAATAGATTACATGATAAATGTGGAACATGAAGTACAGAATGTAATGTAATTGTTTCGGATAGTTTGACAGAACCTTTTCCAGCGATGGGGGATAAACTCCCATCTGCAATACGTACCTTTTCATGACCAGAACAGGGTATATAATTTAAGAACAGGGAAGAGACACTTGTCATGTGATCGGATGCGCCTGAGTCAATGACCCAAGGCACATTAGTGGACTGACTTAAGAAACAGTGGGATAAATTACCTGTATGAGCAAGTGAACAGCTGCTGTTAGCAGTGGAAGAAGATGCAGGTACCAGTTTTAGGAGCTGGTCAAGCTGATCCCTAGTAATAGTGACTTGATCTGCTGAGTTGGCAGTAGGAGAGGGTCTTTCCCGTGGCTTCCAATTCTCAGGTTTACCATGTAATTTCCAACAGGTTTCTCGAGTGTGACGGGGCCGTTTACAATGGTCACACCAGACCTTCTTTCTTTCCTCAGGTTTGTGATTAACAACCTTAAAAACTCAGGATTGTCATGGGACAGCAATGCAGAGGATTCAATAAAACTAGGTGAGCTCTCCTTGCGTCCCAACATTACTGTTCTACGACTTTCTTCTCGACGAACTTCTGCAAAGGCCTCATTCAGAGTTGGAAGAGGTTGTCGACCTATGATACGACTCCTAACATCATCAAATTCCACATTCAGCCCTGCCAAAAAATGAAACACCCTTGTGTTATCAACTTCCTTTTGATAGTGAGCGCCCACTAGGATCCTTCCAAGTATAATCACGGTACATGTCGAGTTCCTGCCATAGTCGCTTAAGGGCAGCAAAGTTTTGTGATATTGTCAGTCCCTTGTTTGAGTTCGCCAATCTTCAACTGCAACTCATACATTTGGGACTGTTTCCAAGATCGGAATACATTGCCGTAAGACTTTCCCACATCTCCGTGGCTGTGGTGAAATCCAAAAAATTCAGGCTGATTTCCTCTTCCATTGAATTAACGAGCCACGACATGACTGTAGAATTTTCTGCATCCCAGGTAGCATAAGAGGCATCTGTAAGAGCAGGTTTCTTTTTTCACCCGTGAGATAGCCGAGTTTGCTACGCCCACGGATATACATACGAACTATAAGAGACCATCTACGAAAATTCTCACCATTTAACTTAATAGGGCTGATTCGAATGGGCTGATTGTCAGACGAAGGTGGATCAGTGGATGAGGTTTGGAATCTGTTTTTCCAGAATCATGGCAGAGTAAGGGAGGAAGGTTTTATTGGGAGAATTTTAGGAAGAGTTTCCTAGGGAAGGCTCTGATACCATGAAGAAGTTGAATATTGGTAAGAGCTGTATTATTCTCACTAATTCAGTTGTTTAAATAGAGTACAAGGACTGATTTCTAGGACTATTTACAGCAATACAGATTCAGATTCTATACCTAGTCAACTATACAATATTTTTTCTATACATAGAGCTACAAAATAGGAAACTGAATCCTAGAGATTAAAAGACTGATTTTTAGCAATCCTGTCCACTTAGTTTCCAACAATAACCATTGGCCCAACCATCCAAACTGCCATTAACAACAAAGCAGTGCCTTTCTTTAGATTCGAGTCTGCATTCATAGGAAACATCCAAGCCCCTACCATCGTCTTGATGGTATTGAAATGCCACATTGCACACAAGCCAAAAGCAACAAAGTTATTAGTGAACCAACTTGATGACAGATTGGGATGTATAAATGATCCAGAATTTTGAAAGCTAAACCACCTTGGCATTCACCTCCAGGGAAACATATGCAAGCACTTGGTACATCATTAAATCCCTGTACCATAAAAATAAAGTCATTTTGGTACACTGCTGCTTTTAATACAAAGTTGTTATGAGAAGGAAAGAAAAAGGCAACTTAATCTTATTACCTGTTATTTTAAAAAAAAAAACTTTCACCGTTATAACCTGTTAAGAATATAATTATTTGTGTGACTAAGATAACTAAAATAGATATAATAAGACTTGCACACATACCCACCAAGATAAATGGGGAGGTACATAACACCTTAGTTAAGAGGGAATGCGCAAAATTCTGTTTATATAAACTAATTAAAGAAATAAGAATCAAAAATCTTACAACAGCTGAAGGTTGATCTTCCTTCCATCTCTATGGGATATCCGAATGGCCAAGCAATGATGGCTGCAGCATACATTGTAACGTCACCAGATTTCCTGCAAATGGGTTCCAAAATCATAAGATATGGTTCTCTGATAGTTTCTTAGATTGGTCCTCACGAACTATTTCCGTTGGTCTACGAAGAATAAGATATTTGAGTCATAATGAAGATAGATACCTCAGTTACAAGCAAGTGAAAATGTTAAAAGAGGAAATATAGGTAACTGCTATATTGTTGTCCCTAGTACATAATGTAACTTCAGGTCACAAGTATGCTCTAGTCAATTTAACTCTTGAATGGTTTTGCTCAGGAGGTTTCAGTCAACTAATCTCATAATGTCTTGAAAGAGGTCTATATATTCTCCAACCTAGCTACATGTAAGGCATTGACATGCCATCGTTCCTCATATTGAGGGCCATTAGTGCTTTTGGAGTCATTAATTTGAACCT
>JAIZFV010000458.1:0-26627 GCA_021234005.1 Nephelium lappaceum
TTTCACTAACAGAATTAATAACAGGGGTAAATGGGATTTCAAACTATAAGGAGATAGTTCTTAACTATAGGGATGGCATTGGGATTATCCCTAATATATTCGAAATTGCAATTAAGCAAAACAGTGAGGATCAAATCAAAAAATTGTTGGCGGGAGAAGTTTCTCGGTAACTTCCTATTCTCCTCTTTTTTTTTTTTTTTTTTTGTTTTCATAGTACGCAGAGAATGGAGACTTTTAAAAAAGGTCATTTCCATTTGTTTTGTTAATTAATCAACCAATCATTATACATTTGTCAAAACAAAAAAAAACCAAAAAACCAATTATTAAATCAGTCCAATCAAACATCTGAGTCAAACCAGTCCTTGGCTGTGTCTTTTTGTAGACAAAGAATGGAGACTTTTAAAACGTTTTTTTCATTTGTTTTGCTTTTTGACAGCTACATCTAAACTTGTTTTAATCACTAAATAAAAAACAAAAATAAAAAATAAAAAGAGAGAGAGACTAGTGTCAACATTGTTGTGGTCATGGTGCATTAATCCTGGTCACACGATTCGTCTACAACCATGCATACGATACGTGTCGAAATCTAAAATTTTAGGATAAATTATTTTAATCACTAAATGAAAAAAAAAAAGAAGAGATAGAGACTAGTGTGTGCGTTATGGTGCATTGATCCTGGTCAAGTGATTTTAATATTCTGTTGATTCAAACGAGTCCTTGGCTGTGTCTTGCAAGTCGCTCACTCTCACTCATTCTCAGTAGATCTCCTTCCGGTAATTTGTTTTTCAGAAACACTTGTTTTGTTTTCGTTTTCATAAATCACAAAGTTTCAATCTTACAAAACAAATAACCATACACCTGTTTTGCCGTTCCTAATTTTGTTGCATGACACCGATTATCAAACGAAAAAAAAATATTTTTGTCATCTCCAAATCAAAGCAATTTGTCCGCCATTTCCTCTGCCTCTCACCTGTATTTTTCCTGTATTGTTTGTTACAATTCGTAGTGTGAGAAATTTGATTGTGTAGAGTTTGTTTGTTTGTTTGTTTGTTATTTTAATTTTTGAGTAAAAATCATTTTCTTTCTTAAGTTTTGGGAAAGGATCATACCCTTGAACACAGATCTGGACTCAATTGGCTTCAGATGTTGCTTCGATTGGCGAGATGTTTGTAATATTGGTTACGCTGGTGATGTTTGTGATATTGGTTTTCCGATCCGACTTAATACCTCTTTTTTTTTTTTTTTTTTTTTTGTGAAGATCTTTGATGTAATCGGTTTTAGTTTTAAGGAAATGGTCTTATTCGGAGAAGTTATTTTCAAGTCATGTGATTAGATATGTAAATTAAGCAAGTATATTAGTGGTTGATGGTTTTGGACGGACCTTTAGGTTTAATTGGATAATTATTCTTTTTCCCTTTTTAAAATATAATTGTTTAATTAATTAGTTTTTTTTTTTAAGCAAATTGTCTAATTAATTATTGTTGTCGTTCACTCATCAAAACATTTGTTTTCTATCTAATTACAGCGCCGCCTGCACGGTTGAAATCTAAAGGGTAAATCCGACAATTCACACATCAATTCATTGCACTCAGCAAAATCTGTTCGACCTAACTCACCGAGTCACACTGCTCACTGAAGCCGCTTCTCGTTTCTACCTCGTCTTCTCTCTCGAACAGGTAGGTTGAGGTTCCATTTCCATCTCTCTTTATCCTCTTGTTTACAAATTCGATAACTTTTACACTGACCACATATATATATATATTATATATATGTATATATATGCCTTATTTGTTTTGCAAATTCCAGTGACGTCAAAATCTGTTTTTTGTACATGCATGCTGATAGAGGCAGATTCATAAATTTATATGAAATGAGTTACAAGAGTGAAATATATTATATATAACAATGATAAAATACATCATGATGTAAGCATAGAAGACTTCCATTATAAATGGAGAAAACTTTTCATATATGCTTGTAAACACGAGATGAATTAAACCTTTATCAGATATAAATAAAAGTGTATTAATTATTTGAGTTATAAATGGATTTGAATTTGAAGTGACTAAATCAATTATATTACTATTGACTTTCATAATATATTTACTATAAATAATAATTATAAAATTAAAAAAACTAATATCATAACATAGTATGATTTTAAAAGAAAATCATTGAATAAAAAAGTTCATGTCAAGTCCAAATAACACACTTGATAAATGAACTTGGATTTGTCTAGAAAAAAATAAATGAACTTGGATAAAATCACTATTACATTATAATAAAAATACTTTAAGAACAAATCAATAAAATAATCAACACCATCTTACAACAAAAGAAATGAAAGATAAAAATAATTGAAATATCCTAATATATTAGCAATTATGATCTTACAAATTAAATTAACAAATTAAAAGTTGGTTAAGTTGAAAAATAATATAATTTATAAAATAATTAAAATTTGAAAAAAAATAATAATAGAGTGTAAAAATTTTACAAAAAATTAAAATTTATAATTTCCTTTAATTGTATAAGTTTATTGTTACATGGACGAAAGTAGAGAATCAAAATTTAGAATCTATACATATATAATTATAAAAATTAAAAAAAATACTATATATTAAATTTTTATTTTTTAAAAGTAATATAATGCTAATGTTTTTACTATTTGAGGTGCGACATTGGGTCCGCCTCTACTGATGCTTGTAGTAATGTGGAATCTGGATGTTTTTTTGTTGAGAAATGAAAGCGGGGTTGCTTTTTTTTTTCCTGTATATGAAGATGGGTTTATCATGGAATCATGTATCAGTTAAAAGTGGTTCGGAGAGGATGTCATATAAAAATTAAATTGTATAAAAATTAAATTAAAAGTGCTGAAATGTAAGCATGGGTGTTATTAATTTAGTATGTCTGAATTATCATTTTCGATTAAGTAAAAAAAATCGAAGGGGTGGTTCATTTGTGGTTATAAAAGTGAGGTGGACAAAGTATCCTATCCAGCGTGTGAGAGTTGTAATTGGTTGAGTGATGCTGACGTGGTGATGATCCACTCGTAAGTGGTTTTGATATATATATATAAAACCTCATTTGAGTGATTGTGGGAGTGGAAGAGCGAAGAAGATGGCGGCTAAACTTGGGAATTCCAAATCCCTCCAACTCCATCTCTTGTCTTGTTCAAAATCGAAGGTCGAAACTCCGAATTTGAGTTTCCGTTTTGATGGCAGAAGCATGAAGTACTCTCTAACAACATCACCCCCGCAATCGGCAGCAGCCACTCCAGCTGAGGTCCAAGTGGACTTCCTCTCCCATTCATCCATGGCAAAATGAACCGAGTCTTTTCTTGTTTATATTCACATATACAATAAATTAATTCAATACCAAACCTTGACGCTTGATGAAGAACACAATTTTTAGGGTTCTTTAATTTGTTCAGAATGGGAAAAATGTATAAAGGTGGAGATGTGAATGGAATTTTTAGTTTGTTGTTCAATAGAACAAGAAGGTTAAAGTGGTTTGTGAATTATGGATGCATGTTTTTTTGAAGAACTTAAAGGAAACTAGTGAGGGTTGATATTAACTTGATTTAGCTCAGAATTTTGTTGTCATCAACCTTTTAGATTGAGGTACCTGCACGGTAGTGATAGTGTGAAATCTGAAAGGTTTTTGTATCACTTGTTAAAAACTGTAAGTTGGGTTGCTTTTTTTGTTCTTGTATATGAAGAAGGGTTCGTCATGAAATCATGTATTAGTCACTAGTTTGTGATGATGATGGATGGACGGGTACATGTTTGTTCAAGAATTTAAATGAAACAAGTGAGGCTGACGTGAACTTGTTTTAGCTCTCCATTTTGTTGTCTTTAAATCTTTAGATTGAGGTGGTGTCTAGTTTTTTTCCATGAGAATTTAGTTTGGCGAAGAAAAGAAGGTTTATGGGATCTCATTTTCAAGTTTTGACACTTTATTTAATATTTGTGCAGTTGTTGTTGGTTTTCTTGCTGAAGGATGATTCTTTCTCCGCTTTTAACTTCATTTGGAATCAATTTGGTTCTTTGTGTTCTGTTTTTCACGCTGTATTCAATATTGTGGGAACAACCGAGTTTTGCCATCCTCTATGCTCCACGCTTGTATGATAGGAGAAACTCTGAAGGGAGAGTTGATTTTAACTTGGAAAGATTGTTACCGTCTTTTGATTGGCTGAGAAGGGCTTGGGAGACCTCTGAAGAAGAACTCTTATCCAAATCAGGCTTGGATGCTGTGGTCTTCATGCGCATATTTGTCTTAAGGTAATGCGATCTGTTGGTGGTACTTTGTGAATTTGATTATTTTCTGTTCTTGCAGAATTTTATAATATATTTGTGATTGTTTGGTGTTACTTGAAACTGGCATTTTCTTAGTGAAGTGGAAATTTTCTCAGTCACATATTTTAATAATGGTCATTCAAAAGACAGGACAGAATAGAATTCAACATGACTAAGGAGCGTCAGGCATTAGAATGAAGGGTTCTATATACATGTATATTGTCAATATTGATTGATGGTAGCTAACTTGTAGATTTGGGGTAAATAGATTGAGCCAAAGTGCTTTCTTTGTTGTAAGATAACTGTCATTGAACGGAAGTAAAAAAAATTAGGACATACAATAGAGAGAACTTATTAGTTTCCAAGCATGATCCTAGAAAATCGACTGTCACCTTAGAATTTTTGCACTCCTCTCTCATTAATTGCGTCACTTGACTTGAACTAAAACTACTTAGTGCCTAGACCATTGTGCCTAAGACCTGTTCTTCCTAAAAGATGCAAAAGGATAATTGGCTACAGAGAGTGGGCTGAATTCTGATGCGTAGAATCAGAACCATAGTCATTTTATAAATTGAAGTAAGAACTTTATTAGAGATTACCCTCAATTTTTTATTTTTTATTTTTTATTTTTGCTTATTTATTTTTTTGAGATAAGATTACACTCAATTGATCTAGAGGAGGAAAGAATAAATGCTACTTGAAAAGCTAGAAGATCAAGAGTGGTTTATATAGCAGTGGTTGCCAGAATTTGACAAAAGAAATTGTGAGCAACATAAGTTGCAGCTCGGTTGTCACAAAACATCAACTTCAAGCACCTTGAGTAGAATAGCCATATAAGTTCTCATAGCCTGTGCATTAGATGTTGCAACAATTCTTCCTTCTGCAAGTAGCCGTGTTATGACCAAGAAAAGTACAATATCCACCGATAGATCTCGTGTCGACCTTGGAACCAGCCAATCAACATTTGAATAATTTACAACATGTAATTTTTTACCATTTCCACAGAGAAGGCCCATTCCAACTATCTGTTTGAAGTATCTCAAGATTCTACACATTTTTTCCCGATAAACGACCTTTTGGATTTTGCATCTATTGGCTCCAATAGTAAAAGTGATATCTGGTCTAGGTATGGTTAAATAAATCAATTAACCCACAAGACTTCTACCCCTTTCCTTGTCTTGAACTTCAGGCTTTTCTTAAAGTCAAGAAGCAAATTAGGATCCATAAGAATATCAGCAGGCTTGGTTCCTAACAATCCTAGAACTCATTTCCATTGAGATAAAATCAAACCTTTTTGCTTTTGGCCTCTTCAATACCAAGAAAAAACCTAAATTGTCCTTCGTCTAAAATGCTTTAGTAATTGACTCTTCATTTCGATACCAAAATAATTATTGCCAGTGACAATTATGTCTATAACATAAGGGGGAAACTTCATTTTAGTCATCGAGATTTCAGAAAATATCAGATTTTTAAAGCTCTTTTGGAAGCAGCTTTTTCATCCCTAACTTTTCTAAAACTTTTCAAAAAAGTCCAAACCGTCAGTCAACTGACGTTAACAGTGACAGATAGTTTGGACTGGAAGAGTAAAATGGTCTTTTCGTGTAAGAGATTAAGATCATGACACATGGATGGTTAGATTTCAAATATTTAAAACAAAGAGCAAATTACAATTTAGTCTACTAGTTAGAAACTTATTGTTGGCGAGTCACTTTTATGGTTAATTACAATTTAGTCTATTGTCGTTACAAAATTCCATTAGACTTAACTGGAGATTGAAAAAAAAAACCAAAATGCCCTCACTTTTTAATTATTTTTTTAAAAAAATTAAAAAATAAATAATAATTTAATAATATATAAAAAAAATTCATCAAATCTTCATCGTCCATCTTATTAAGATGGACAGTAGAGATTAATTCAAAAAAAAAAATAAAAAATTGAATAAATCTTTTTCATTATATCTTCACTATTCATCCTAAGATGGATGGTTGAGATCAATTTGAAAAAAAAAAAAACCCTAAAAATTTAAAATAAAAAAAATAAAATAAATTTAAAAAAGGCGAACCCAGATGGTTCGTCTCTCTCTGTCTCTCTCCCTCTCTTCTTGTTATTGTTGTTTTTGTTTTTCTTCTTCGAACCTAGATGAAACAAACCTATCGTCTCTCTTTCCCTAACCATTTTTTGGTCTTAATCTTTTTGGATTTTGTTGATGATTTTTGTTGATTTTGGGTAGTTGATTTTATTGAGTGTGGAGATTGAGATGGAGGGAGGTGGTGGGTGGATCTGAATTCGTCTCTCTCTCTACCTCACCATTTTTTTTTTGTTTTTATTTTGTTTGGGTTTTGTTGATTATTCTTGTGATTTTATTGATTTTGGATGGTTGATTTTGTTGATGGTTTTTGGGTGTTATTGTTGATGATTCTTGTGGATGATGCTGTATAGTTGGGTTGATATTATGGTTCATCTGAATAAGTTGGGTTGATGATGTTAATGATGCTGCATGGTTGAAAATGAACTGGTGGGTGGGTATGTGATGGACGAGGTGTTGCTGTATGATTGGGTTGATGATTCTGAGTTCATCTGAATATTTGTGTTGATGATGTTGATTGTTTTGTATGGTTGTAGATGAGCTAGGCGGGTGGGTGTATGGTTGAAGATGGATGGAAGATGGTTTTTTCTTTTTCTAGTTGAAGATGAATTTTTCAATTTTTTTTTTTTCTTTTTGGTTATGGCAATCTTCATTGTAATTTCCTCTAATTTTTTATTTTAATTTTTTAATTTGGTCAACTGTAATCACCAAGCATATTTTTGTCTTTTCATCACATTTATACAGTTCACCGTTAAATGCGACAGAAATTTGCTAACGGTAGAATGGTTCATTGTAATAAAACATAAAACTTGATTCCGCTAGCAAATATTTTATTTTTAGGTAGCTAAATTGTAATTTCCTCTAAAAGAAAAAATTTTAAATTTTAAATTTTAAAATAAAAAACAAAAAAATTAATGAAAAATAAATAAAAGAAGAATCAACCCATTTTCTCATTCTCTTTCTTCATCTGGGAAGAAACATCAACTATCCATTACAACAAAAATCGAAAAACTATCACTAACAAAAATTGGAAAAAAAAAAAAGAAATCACCAATAGAAATTGAAAAAAATCCAACATCAAATCCAACCTCTTCATATAAACCTAGATTCGAAAACTCAGCTTCCAGCCCAAAACAAGGCCCATCCAAATTTTAAAAAAAGTTGCCGCTGTGGAGGAGTAAGGAAGATGGAGCATCAGACCTAGAGCGAGCTGATGATGGAGCACCAAAATCATTTAAAAAAATAATAATAATAATAACAAAAAATACAACAAAAATCACATGGATGGAGCAGTTCACTCCACCTTTCCAATCTACTGTATCTCCGACGGGTCTCCATCTCAAATGGAGCCTGGTGTAGATCGGCTCCATCCGTGACGGACAACACCTTCGTCGCATCAAACTTTTGATAGTCATGAACCAAAAATCAAGTAGATTGAACCAGGTCGTGAACCAATTCAAAAATTGAACTCCTAACATCAAACCAGACCAAAAATCGAACTCTCAACATCTGGGTGAACCAAAAATCAAACCAGTCGTCGGCGCGTTTGGTCATCCTTAAGCAACAATCATCGTCGATGCTGCCTCTGAGCAATAACCAATCATTGATGCTTCTTCTTCTTCAACCCATCCTTGCTTTTTCTTCAACCCTGCTCTCCAACCCACCCCATCTTCTTCAACCAACCCATCTTCATTTTCAACTTAACAAACCCAAATAAAGTTTTATTAAAAAAAAAAAAAAAAACACACACACACACACACACAAATGAACACATCAAACCCAAGTAGATTAGATTATAGATCATGATAATGTATGTTGGAACTCTGTTGATGTAACTGAGCTAGATTTATTTTAAAAAAAAAAAAACATGCAAAGATTATTAAAGATTATAATATGAGAAAAAAAACCAATAATCTTTTTTTTAAAAAGCATATTATTTTATACGTGTCAACTTTTTATTGATCAAATAATATGTAATATTTTGATTTTTTAGGGGCAAAATGGTCATTTTAAATTAGAAGGGGCAATTGAGTCTTTCTAATTTTTCTGTTTGGTTTGACTGTCAGTTGACTGACAGTTAGACTTTTTTGAAGAGTTTTGAAAAAGTTAGGGATGAAAAAATTGTTTTCAAAAGAGTTTTAAAAATTTGATATTTTTCAAAACCTTGAGGACTAAAATAAAGTTTCTCCTAATATAAACCACAAGAATAACTGTACTTAATGATGCATACTTCACAAAAATAGAATGATCAAAATGACAGCGCTTGAAATTAAGAGATGTCAAGACTCCCTGCATCTTTTGCAAACCAGGTCCTCGGAGACTGTTTTAAATCACGTATAGCTTTGGGTGATCTCTAACAAACTTCATTCTAGTAATTGTAGAAGTATTTGTTCATTTTGCATGGCTTTTTTTTTGGCAAATGTGTGCTAAATTGGAATGGCAGTACACTAAGCCTTTTCTTGAAGCTTGTGTCCTTGCTCTCCATATTCATCAGTATTTGATGTTGGACATTCTTATTAGTGATATGCATGCATAGCCACAAGCTTCAGCTGTCTAATATGCTGAGCTTAGGGGTGGGTTTTCCCAATTCTTTTTTTTTTCCCTTTTCTTTACAACATGTAGCTATTCAAGGTGTAACTTCTATTGTAGCTTTCTTGGCACAATTCCGACATCAGTGTCACCATCGGCTTTCTTGTCCCTTGATTAGTCAATTTATTTTATCCGGTCTTGTATTTTGTCATGCACCATTTCCTCCATTTTGATCTGATTGTTACAAAGTATCTAACTAATCCAATATATTTATATAAATTTTTTTTCCAAATAAAATGCAGTTTGAAGGTGTTTATCTTTGGCGGGATAATTGGTATCTTCTTTCTTCTCCCAGTTAATTTCATGGGGAATCAACTGAATTATGATTTTTCTGATTTTCCGAACAAGTCTTTGGACTCATTCAGTATTTCAAATGTCGACGACGGTTCAAACAGGTGAATAGAATTTCATTTTCTTGTGAAACTCCATGCCATTGATTGCTAAGAATTGACATAAAATAAAACTTTGTTGCAACAGCTGCAACAGGAAAATTCCCAATTTTGACACATCCTTGCATATGTTTCATTGTTAATAATAATCTATCTGTACACAGTTGAATTTATGATCTATTCACACACCTTGTTTTCTAGAAAATGTTTTGCAATAGTGGGGATTTCTTCTTTTAGTTTCTAAAAATTCCATTTGTCTCCAAGTAAAAATGTGAAGAGGTTCTAGAAATTGTTGAATAAGACATATTTTATGTTATATTTTGGTTAATTTCCCTCTCTCTCTCTTGTAATATATATATATATATATTTTTCTTTTGTTTTTTTATTAAACAGTGTCAGAAACATTATTGGAATTGACCAAATCAGTCTAAAATATGGAGTTTTTATTTTTTTTTTTAGGTTCTATACGTGATCTCACTGTTAATTAAAAACGATCTTGATCTAGAATTCATATTTCGGCATCCTTATAGAAATAATAAAAGATAATAAGGAAGTTCTATATTTAGATTGCTCTTATTATTAATACGGTTTATAATGCTGTTGCGTGTATATTGTATTTGAGTTCTCTTATAAGTTTCAGTGATTTAAAAAATAAACGCATGTGCTCCTCATGGTACTGGACTCCTGCACCAAGTTGCACATGTACTATATTCCCCACTTTAACTACTGTAAAGATCACTTTTCAAGGTCCTTAGGTTTTGGATTACATTATATAGGTTGAATTTGTTTCATCATATAATACTCAGTTCAATTCCCATTATCAAGGCTGATTTGTGAATTGGGAGTTGAGTTTGAGGTGTGGATTGTGAAGGCTGTTCTTTCGTCCAGCACTATTCAACTTTAAGAAGATCAATTTGAGTCTATTATTCTATTACAAAGCAGTTAGATAAACTTTTTCTACTCTTTCATTAATCTTTAGGTCACTGTCAATTGGAAAACCTTTCTGTAGGTCATGCTTATACTGTTTCAAGTACATATTACCTTTTAAAATTTGTGATCTGAGTTACTAGTAGATTCAAAATTAAGTGAATTTTGTATTATGCAAACTACATCTCCTAATCTATGGTGTGGAAGCTCTGATCTCCATTTTGGACTTTCTAAAGGTTATGGGTACACTTTTGTGCTGCTTATGTTTTCACTGGAGTTGTCTGCTATCTTCTTTACAATGTAAGTATTTTTTGTAAGTTTGCTCGACAAATGAGATCTCACTCAACCCTGCAGGTTTATGAGAAAATCATCTATAGATATCATAACACGATGAATTTATTATCTGCAGGAGTATAGTTACGTTTCTTCAAAGAGAGTTTCTTACTTCTATTCATCCAAGCCTCAGCCTCATCAATTCACAATAATGGTCCGTAGTATCCCTGTCTCATCTGAGAGTAGTGTCAGTGACATTGTTGAGAATTTTTTCGAAGAGTATCACCATTCCACTTATCTTTCACACACAGTAGTTCGCCGCACAAACAAAGTTCAAGAACTCATTGTAAGCATCCGGTTTGCAAAGTCCTTTTGGAATTTGACTCACCCTCTCATTGGCGAAATTTATTTTCTAAACTTAGCTGTTATTTGGAGAATGGATATTGTATCTCATTTGGTGTTTTTGGTGTTTTCGTGTTGCTTCTTCATATGTAAATTAATTCTCTTATAGTGCTAAAAATTTAGTGGCAAAATTTTTTCAATTGACGTGCCATGTTGGGGAAATCTTGATATAATAATTCCCATAGTTTCAAAGATTAAAATGTTTTATTTTTTTTTAAGTCAATTTTTATGATTTAACTAAGTTCAAACTCTTACTGTGTAAGCGTTGCATCTATATGTGTGTGTAAAAACCTTTTTAATTGGAATTTTAATGTGTAATCCTTTGAGAATCATTGCTCAAAATGTTGAAATGCCCCTTCAAAACTATATATACATTCTTTCTTTGAGGTGCATTTGTTGCACGAGCATAGCATTTGGGAGAAGACTTGTCACATTAATAAATTACTGTTATTCCCAAGTTTCTATGTGTATAATCCTATCAATATTGAAAATCATTTACTGATATATTGTTGTGACTGTGAACCTTGTTTTGATTAATTAGCAATGTGTGTGTGGTTTTTTTCTTTTTTCTTTTTTTTTTTTTTTAACATATTAAATGTTTGACAATTGAGCAGTATAGAAGATTCCCCTTCTTAGGACTCTTTGGACCCAAAGATAATGTGAGAATGGAGCTATCTTCATTGGCAGTAAAGGTGTGTGCCTCTGTTGGTACTCTTACAATAAGGAGACAAGTTTGATACTAAAAGTATTTATGTCACAAATGGTGTTTCCTCCATTTAATCTGCTTGAAAATTTTTTGGTGAAATTGATTGTCCAGTTTTCTGCGGTGCTTCATAAATGTAAATGTTAGAGAAAATGGAAAGAATTTTGGAAGTATGAGCACCAAATAGTCTTTGATTTCATGCTTTTCTTAATATTGGTTAGTTGTCCATAGCTGGTGTTTCCAAGAATTCTATTGTATACACAATCTCTATATCACTACATATAGAATTCCTTGTTATATCTAAGACATATAATTGTCAGATATATAGTATCATTTTAACATTCATGCACATGGATTGACTAACATGGAACAATACACAATGAAATTGTTGTGAATACATAGCGAAAATTTTGTGATTGTTTCACTGTTCACCATCTGCAACGCTGCTAGCTCTAGGAAAATGTGACCACACATGTATACATCGCAGATTATCTTTATATTATTTCTTTTATGTCAAAAATCTGATGTGGCCTCTGTTTTCTTTATGCCTTTCTAAATTTTTAGGAAATACCAGCTGCTTTTGTATTTTTTAAGTCACGCTTAGGTGCTGCAATAGCTCGAAACATCCAACAACACGTAGATCCCACAGAATGGGTAATTGAGGGAGCTCCTGATCCCCAGGAAGTTTATTGGCCTTTCTTTTCAGCATCATTCATGAAAAGATGGATCTACAATCTGGTCGTGGTTGTTGCATACATCGCTCTTACAATCTTATTCTTTATTCCAGTTGTAACAGTGCAAGGTCTTACTCATCTGGATCAGTTGGAACACTGGTTCCCTTTCCTAAAAGGCGTACTAAGGCTGTAAGTGAAGATTGTTTTACTTTTTTGCCTGTTATTATTATTATTTTCTGAGATATCTACGGACTCAAAAGTTTAAGTTAATAGAAAATGACTTAATAATAGTATTTAAGCACTCTAACACAACCCCTTGCTAGACCAGTAGGTTTAGCACATGGTTTGAGCCTAAACACAAAAAACACAACAAATTCAAATAACAAATAATAAATTCAAATATTATCACATGGGTCCTAGGACAACTTGGCTTTAATATCATATTTGTAACCAATAGATCCAAAAGATTAAGTTGATAGGGAATCATCTACCAATAATATTTAAGCACTCTAACAAACCTATTAAATTTTTGTTATTTAAAGTTCTATGTTTAAATACATTCTTTCAGTTCCACTTAAATTATCCGTAGGTGTAGAAATCTTGAGTGGAGAATATACTACTTGCTTAACTTTGGACATGGTTGAGGGTATGAGAAAACTTAGCAAAGTAGTGAAAGTAACTTTTTCTGTTTTAGGAGCTTCAAATTTGTTAGACAATTTTATTTGGCCTTGCAGATGGTAATCCTGAATAAATTGGTTATGCAAAGGCTCATTTTATGTATGACTTAATACTAATCTGAGGTATGTTTCGGGCTGCAGGACATTCATTAGTCAAGTAATTACAGGATATCTCCCAAGCCTTATTCTTCAGTTGTTCCTATTTTTTGTGCCGCCCATCATGATATTGTTGTCCTCTATTCAAGGATATATATCTCTCAGCCAGATAGAAAAAAGTGCATGTAATAAGGTCTGGTGGTTTACTGTATGGAATGCTTTCTTAGCAAGTGTACTATCAGGAACTGCTCTCTATCCGGTCAGTGCCTTTCTTGAGCCGAAGAAGATTCCAAAGGTGCTTGCTCATGGTGTACCAGGACAGGTGAAAATACGTCTTTTTCATGAGTTTCAACCTCCATAATTTATGGCGTTTTCTCCAAGTTCAGTCTTTTTAGAAAGCAGATAGGCGATGTCTATAGAGTCTTCTGTTACTAACACAGTTAAATTTTGTCCACTAAGATGCATGTTTACAATTACTCGCATGATTTGTGGTAGAAACTTCTAATGTTAAATTCTGACTTTTGAGATTCGTTTAATGATATTATAGTTCAGGTAATGATGTAGTCTCTGTTAGTTGACAATTGTTTTATTTTGATATAGGCTTCATTCTTCATTGCATATGTCATGACATCTGGATGGACCAGTCTGTTGTCAGAGCTCTTTCGACTGATACCTCTCATCTGCAGTTTCTATCGTTGGCTATGTTCAAAAATTGTTGAAGACATTGAGATGCCTCCAATTCCTTACCACAAAGAGATTCCAAGGATTCTCTTCTTTGGGCTTCTTGGTATCACATACTTCTTCCTTGCTCCATTGATTCTGCCATTCCTCTTGGTTTACTATTGTTTGGGATACATCATCTACCGCAACCAGGTAACTGGAATGCCATTCTAAAACCCTTTGTTCTGTTAGATGTAAATAAAATGCCCAACAGTGCTTTATTTCAAAAGATCTTAGTTCCAGTTTCTTGATGATGCTGTCTGCTTGGAGTGTACAAAACACCTCAACAGTCTTAATTATTTATGGTGGTGTATAATCTAAATAATTTTACTCTTTAAATGTTATATATTATATATAATAGTATATATTGTTTAATAGTGCTTCATTTCAAAAGATTTTAGTTGCAGTTTGTTGTTGAGGGCCTTGAGGCTATCTACATGGAGTATAGCAAAATTTTTCAATGATCGTAATTATTTATAGCTGTGTATAGTCTAAACAATTGTCTTTTATATATATATATATATTATTTTTTGAAACTTACCTAAGGTCTACCAATAGAAGGCAAAATGTGGCGACAGCTTAGTAGAACCTGAACATTTATCACTTTGGCTGTTTGAACGTAATTTTTTGTTCAAGTAAACTAGAAGGGTTACTACTCTCTTTGTCTCTCCCTCTTTCCCTCTCTTTCTATTCTTTTGTGGAATTCAGTGAATCTAAGGGCAGAGGTGAGGGGAAGAGGTGAAGGGAAGAGAAGCTGAACAAAGGACTGAAAAGATCTTTTTCTTTTGAAAGTACAAATTTATGCGGTTTCATGTACTCCCCCTTAAAATAAAGTACTTGAGCATTTCAAAAAATAATAATAATAATAAAAAGTACTTGAGTATTTCATGCTTGACCGATGTGTCCAGTCAACTATTGGTTTTATCTAATATGATCCCTCCTTCCCTCAAAACTCACATGCTCGCGTGCCCTCGCTTCTGTATTACCATTTCCTGGCTTGATAACTTGTAATTGTAATTTTACTCCATGTCTACAATTTGAATTCATATTATTTTAATGATTATTTTCATTTAATGGTGTGATATTTGCTTTAAAGGCAAGATCAAGTGGACTGGTCCCACTGGTAGACTTTTATGGAGTTCTTGTAGTTTGGGAATGTAACTTTCTCAGCAGAACAGCTCAGTTTCTTCTTCTTTTCTTTTTCTTTTTTTTTAGTGATCATGGAATTTGTTGGTTGACAATTTAACATCACTTTTGCTTGTGAAATTAAAATTGTTTTCGTAGCTAATTTAAAGTAAAAGTTCTTGATATTGTTAAGTAATCAGCAGTGTTGTTCAATGATTTGTGAATGTAGAACATTTGAAGTTAGGTTCTTAAAGTAAGTTAATATAATATTTCTAAGTCTTGTATGTTTAAATTTGAGCATTGGATTGGATTTGTCTTACCATTTGAATTTTTTTTGCAGTTATTAAATGTATATAAGCCCAAGTTTGAAACTGGTGGAAGGTTATGGCCTATAGTGCACAATTCAATGATCTTTTCCTTGATACTGATGCACATTATTGCAATCGGGATATTTGGGCTGAAGAAACTTCCTCTGGCATCCAGCTTAGCTATTCCTCTTCCTGTTCTCACATTTCTTTTTAGCAAGTATTGCAGGAAAAGATTTCTACCAATTTTTCAAGAGTATCCTACTGAGGTTTGTTGACATACCAACATTAATACATTATCAATCCATATGATCAACCGAGTCATAAAACTTAGGGCTAATTATTCTTTGCAATTGGCATTTTTTTCCACATATCTAATAATTTCCTTCTAAGATGGCTGAGATTAATGAAAAATTTTACTAAAACAACTTTCAATTGTGGACGTCATGATGTTATCCCTAAGAGGACACTGTAATCAGGTTAAATCTCTTTCAGTGTAACAAATAGTGAAAGGTGTAATTTCCTTCACACCAACCCTAGAAGGACATTCAATTAAATTCGTGTTTGTGTATGCTGGTTGAGGTAGAAGGGAAAAAAAAAAAAAAGAAAAGAAAACTTATATGGTTGTGTAATATTTTAATGCATACAAGATTAGCCTACAATTATTGTGTGATATCCAATTTTCCTTTGTTGATGTTGGTTTTCTTATATTCTTTTTAGTGCCTGTAATTTGAAACTATAAGCTCTCATCCTGTATAGAAACCACCACAAAATATTTGCTCCCTGCTATTTGTGTGATGCATTAAACCTTTATTTTAAATTGCGTAGGCCCTAGTTCTAATACTTAGAAATTGCTACAATTTGCTAGTTTAACGTTGTTTTACTATTCACACACTTATATTGTCTGCTTATGGAACAATATTTATTACAATTACTCTCAATCCTTGTTTTCCAATTTATATTGTTAGCTTTATAGAAATTATTGTATGCTCTTCTAATATTGACTAGTTGGCATTATGCAGTGCTTAGTCAAGAAAGATAGAGCAGACCAGAATGATCAAATGATGGCAGAGTTCTACCAGGAATTAGTATCTGCATACCAAGATCCAGTCCAATATTCCCAAAGCACAGATCGGCCAAATTCTCCCGGCCAAGATCCAGTCCAATATTCCCAAAGCACAGATGGGCCAGATTCTCCCCTTCTTGACCCTATCAAAATTTGATTTTAGTCGAGTATTTTCTTCTTCATGCGTTTGTTTGTATTGTCAAGTGTATTCCTATAGAGTTTGCCATGTGGTGCAAACTTTGTTTTTTGGTTGCTTCCATTTAAACCGAGGGATTGTAAAAATTTCTTTCAATTTCCTATAGACTAGTTGCAAAAGTTTGCTATTTGTCAAATTAATAAACTACGTGACATTACAGCTTTATGTCTTTTGTGGGAAATTTTTTTGCTTATTATCTTATTGAACTTGTTATCAAAGATCTGAAATTTGTGATGCAAAATCTTTTGCATTGACTGTTGTAGTTGTTGATGGGTTTGGCTCTGGCGGATACAGTTCAAATTCTCAAAGAATTTGGTGTTACAACTCTAGCACAGGTGGTTCAGCACTTAATTGCAAGTACATTATCACACTTCTTCATATGGACCAAGCTAGATATTTTGTAAGTTAAATTTGAAAAGTCTATTTAGCCCTTCCATTGTTAAGCTTGAAGTTAGTCAACCATCAAGTCAACTCTGATCAGGGGATGTTTGTGTAATTAACTGATCTTTTGACTAAGAGTGTAATTTTATTTAAAATCAGAGACGTTGTAATTTTCTCTATTTTTTATTTAATAAAAAGTTGTTATGTATTTATTTTCAATATTAGACATTAATATAAATATTATGAAAAATGAAGAACAATTCATTAATATTTTTATTTTTTTAATGTGTCCTATAATTTTAATTATATATGTAGTGGTAAAAAAATTAGCCAATTATAGCTTGAAAGCTTGTTCAGAGTCCAAATCCTGAGCCCGACCCAAATGGAGCTGAGGCTGGTCGTCTGCTAGGCTTGAAGGTCAGCCCACGAATAATGCGCGGCTCCATCTTGATAGTTCGGTAACGATGCTCAAAACCTTAAGCCCAAGCAGCAACCCAACCTAATAAACTGACAGTTAGGAGGGAGTGAGTCGAGTTAACCCTCTACACCTGTTTCAGCACAAGAAGGGAAGCATGTTGCTTGCTTTCTGCACGAATGGTGCCCACCTAGAGGACAAAATGGGTAAAGGGACGTGGGTAAATTGAGGCCTATAAAAGGCTACTACTCCCCTCTCGTTTCGAGGGCATCCAGTTCCGATTTCAGTACAAAAACTCTGCCAAATTTCTGGAAGCACCAGTAAAACCTTAGATTCCCAATCAACCTTGCTTCATTTCATAATCCCTAACCAACCTCACACTAAATATTACATGTCACTTGCTTTTGACGGACCGCTGATCTCAGCAACCGTAGAATTCGCCCACTATATATAATTCCTACAAAAATTAAAAAAATTAGACAAAAAGTTGGTACTCTATATACCTTTCATACTTAGGCGGCTATTAAGATCATGGGTAGAGTGGGCGAAAAAATCATTATAGGACCAAACCCATCAAAAATATGGTTTTCAATTTGACTTGGGGCAGGTCGGCTTTAAAGGTGGAAAACTTATTATTTTCAGTTTCAGATCAGTTTTGAGTCGAAAAAACCAACCTGACCTGAAACCAGTATTTTTAGAAAAAAAAAAAAAAAAAAACCCACTATATACCAAGTAACTAACATACACAAGTAACCCTAGCTGTCACTGACACAAGTATCTTCTTTTCTGTTAATATAATATTAGTTCTAATCCATAGACTTGCAATGCAACAAGAAAACTCAAGCCCCCTTCCACACCCAAAACAAAAACAAAGACAAAAGAATAAGAATTATTCAGAAAGAGATGCGATTTCTCATCAATCTTGGAGGGTATAAAAGTTCCAAATTAGCACCAACTCAACTCTTTCCCCAGTCCCTTTATAATGAAGCACCTTCTCGTGAGATGAATCCAACTTCTTTCCCCCGTTCCTGGGCCATAATTGACTCAATGAGTAGAATAAGTTAGCATTTTCACAAGAAAACCATCCCATCTTAGATACTCCTACATACTTGTATCCTAGATATCCAAAACCGAAACGCAACAAGAAGGTTTTAGTCTTGGATTATTCAATTGAACGCGCCCGTAAAATATTCATACCCATTATCAACTCACAAGAAGGTCTTCATCTTGATTTATTTATATTTTTATTATACCATAGGAATTGCAACTTATGTGATTCAAATAACTCATATTTTGATATGCACTGTAGCTCAAATAAATGATATTTTGGCATGCACTGTAGCTCAAATCTTTTGGAGCTAATCTTAGTCACCAATTTGTCCAGCATTCTGCACGTGTAGACAACAAAATTGTTTCTGATCACATATAACAAATATAAATGATACATGCCCTTCATACCATCTAAAAACTTTTAACAGCTCCAGGCATAAGCAGACATAAAGTATACATTACCTGAACAATCATAAAAGTAGTACTCAAGAGCTGAACAAAGCTTTCAGATGACAGGCTCCACAACTTGCTGGCAAGTGACGATCCACCACCTGAGTCACCACATTAGCATTAAAAAGACAGATACATAAGGAACAGACACATTCTATGTAAAGAAGCAGAATTACACACTATAATATCATTAAACGCTCAATCTGGATCCACTGTCTGCTCTCCAGGTGTGATTTCTGACTCAAGAGGTCAAGCAACAAGCACCAGAAGCAGCTCTGAAACTGCAGTCTTAATAGGAGTTTTCATATCAGCAGTAAGTGTGTCACGATACATCCTCAAAATAGAGGGAAACTTCCCCTGTCAACAGACATTGTTTTGTTATACATTTACTGAGCCCAGGGGCCAACTCCATAATTTTACAGTAGACAACAGAAGTACTATAAGATCAATCGACCCAGTCAAGCTGATCGAATTTCATGATTCAAAACAATTGAAATGAATAATAACACACAAAATAGTAACAGAAAATTACTTATTGTTCTGAGCAACCCAATGATGAGAGGAAGAAGGCGATCTCGAAAACAAGATGTTTCTTCCATATCCAATACAACCTGGTAACAGATTCAACCAAGTAATCAGTTCACAAGTTACATCATCAAACTGAATCTTAAAGGTCCATAATAACAAAAACAATTTGATTACATAAGTCATTTAAAATATATCAAAGGCAGACAATAAAGAAGCACTCATAAGACATGACAAATGACAAAAACCTAGACACAATTATTATTATTATTATTATTATTGGAAATAAAAACTGGACACAATTGACTGCTCATACTGCATACACAAAGTCAAGATATAATGCTCGACATATTACTATAAATTTTACATAAGAGTTGTATTTCTGGCATCAATGACCAGAGGACATCATCTCAAAATAATTTCATAGCTAGCACAGACAGAGAAAATGCTTTGATTGGCCGGAAATGACAGCAGAAACAGCTTTTGGACTTCTCTGAAGATTATGAGTAGTCACTCCAAATTACTAGCCAAACATATTGCAACCTATCAAAGAAGTCTAGCATAAAATGACCTACTCTCCAGCCTATTGCATTAAGGCCATATAGCCCACTAAGCTAAACAAACCAGAAGATAAGCCCTGGAAAAACGGATAATAAGACAATCCTTGAGCCATAATTGCTTCAATGACACCAACAAAAAACAACAATAATCAATGGGAGTTGGCATGCATAAGCAGGCAATTGCACCATCAACAAAATAACTAGATAATATGCCAGCTTTATAATTTATATCTATCATCTCTTCAAAATAACTGGGATGAAGAAAACTTTCTTCGAAATTAATAATGGACTATATGAGTGCGTCGCTAATTGTTCCCTTTTAGCTAATACAATACACCTAGAACCATCATAAGAGAGACCGTTGAGTATTTCAACCTCTCCTTTGTCAATTTCCAGTTGCGTGCTTTGATGAATTATTGACTATAGTACAATGAAGAGCATCCCTCATATCCAACCAGCAATGAGTTATCCAAAGCCTGCTTTATTACAAAATATTGTGTGATTTTTGGTGTATTCTAACTTATACTTTCTGTCATTTTAGATATCTCCCTGAGTTCTTTCTTTCTGTCATCTGCATTTACCAGCCCATCTTTATCTACTTGAGCCACTATAATCTCATCCAAAATCTTAAAGCTTTCCAATCTACAGACTAGCAAATTAAAGCTACAAGTATAAACTAAGGTACTCTAATTTGATGACTCTGTGGTATGTATCCATGAACATACATTCAAACAAAAGGCTCCCAGAATCTACCATTTCGAAATTAAATTCTAATGTAGAGCAACCAAAATGCCCAACTAGCTGCAACAAAAAGCTCATTTTATGGATTCGGGAAATAAATATGTAAAAAATGGCTCCAATTGCTATAACCAGTCCTCAGTTTTGAAATGACATGATATTAATTTTCCTTATGGGGACTGCATTTATATAACGAAGTAAAACTCAAAAAAAGGGGGGAAGAATGAGAATAAACAAGAACCTCAGTCTCAACTAAGAACATCTTAAATTAAGCTTAGTTTATCATATTTTCCATTTAAGGAAAAGGATGCTCTTGCTTTTGCTTTTGATAAAACAATCGCATCTGAATCCCCAGAATCTTGTCTTGCAGCATGCATAAACTCTGCTGAAAGAATGCTACATAAATAACTTTAGTAAGTAAATAAAAAATATAAACAATTCTATTATTTTGGAAATCAAAGATATGATGAAAGACAAAACTGAAGTCGCAAAAAATTTAGCAAAGCTTTTAAGGAGCAGAACAGGACTGATAAGCTAAGAAAACACGCAATCACTGTTTGTAAATACGGCCGTATCAGGCTGTATATATGCCAATACGTATATACATAAGGCACTACCAGTTTATAAGTTATTACCATTTTCTAGTAGCACTGCCAAAAGAACATCTTCATGATACCAACTTCACCCTCCACCACCATTTCTAGTGGCAGAGGTCAATGATTAACCACTGATCCATCACCAATTCATTCACAGATCTAAATTCTAAGTTGAGAGGTGAATATTCCATTACAGAAATCACACAAAAAGAAAATGTGTCCTTCACTTCCCCACTTGCTAGGACAGAATCCAGCATCGGAATCGCTTCTTTACTAGTTGATTGGACAACTCAGAAGCAACTCAACCTGACATGGATCATGTCAACCAGCTAACCTAATTCCAGGAACAAAGTTCAATAGCGGTCCAGTTGAAAAAGAAAGAAAAGGCACTGCTCTAGGTTAAGGGAGCAAAAGCACAAGCAAATACAGACTATGTCACATTTTTTTTTTCCCCACTTTCATTGACAAAACTACAAAATAAATAATATCAAGCTACAAAAGCAGAGATGTCCATAGTGACCACAGATTAATTTCAGGAAGATTATAGATATTGTACCCGTTAATGGAATCTATCGAAGCTGTAACATGCCCCCGAAGATGACGAAAGCAATGTAGTCCAGAAAGCTCATCTCCATCCTATCAAACACAGAAAAAACAGTAAGCAAAATGCAAAGAACACGTAAACAACATTAAAGCGCAATTTCATCAGTGGGACAAAAACATACCAACAAATGCTGCAAGTCATTCGTCACATCCAAAGAGCCAGGACAATCTGCAGACGCAACAAGCTGTGTAACAAACAGAAACATAAAAACCAACTCATTGTCCAACATCAATTCGAATATTGTTGCAATTCTAATAAAATGAAAAGATTAAAAAGAAAGCGAATTTACCAACTTAAGAGCAGATAAAGCCTGGTTGAGACATCAAAAGAAGCCTCAATTTGTCTTGCAGAGCCAACAAGTTAGTCCGAATAGCATTCAAATCCTGAATCCGCCTGGCGGAGTCGACCAAATCGGCGTCGAGGAGGCGAATGATCTCCTTAAGGCGGCGTATACGACTGCAACCCTCGACGATCTTGAGATTCAAGTCCTGCAACTGGCCCTCGGCCTCGAAGAAGGAGTTGGAGCGGAGGGAGATCTCCTTCACCAAATGCAGCTCCACGACGTCCAGGTACTGCGAGAGCTCCACGTGTCCTTGGACGACCCCTTCTCCACAAATTATATAGGGGTGTTTTGGTCATTACAAATAAGTCAAACGGTCAATTTTTGTTTTTTTGAACGGCACTATTTCACCACCAAAGCGGCAAAGCCTAATATATCCGTTCCCTCTACAAATTTTTTTAAACATTATTTTACCGTTACAATAGCAAAAGCCTCTCGCGCACGCTCTCTCAGGTTTCCCTCTACGAATAGGTTTTCTGTTCTTGTTTAGGAAAACGCTCTCTCAGCGTTAATGGCGTTTCCGGTGGGGCATATTTTTCAACCCACCGATAAACAACTCGTCGGCTACTACCTCCTCAACAAACTTTTCACACAACCACCTCCATTCACTCACGATGAAAAATCTTTGGTGCAAGATTTTGATCTCTACGGTACTTTGGAGCCGTGGGAGATATGGCAGTTGCACGGAGGAGATGATTTGCAAGACGAGCAGTTTCTTTATTTCTTCACTTCGCTCAAGAAGGCTACTGTTAACGGTTCAAGAATCTGCAGAAGGGTCGGTTCCGGTACGTGGGCTGGAGAAGATTCTGGCGAAAAAATCAAAGCCGGCAATGTTATTGCCTTCAAAAAGCGATTTCGTTACGAGAATAAGCATTCTCCGCATAATGGGGCCTGGATTATGCATGAGTATGCTGTCCAATCAGCACCCATCGTTCTTTGTCGGATAAAGAAGAACCCGAGAGCTGCAGACAACAAGCGAAAGTTGAAAGAAGCTACTTTTAGGCAATCGAAACGCTGCAAGACAGGCTCGAGTGTGATGCAGCAGAGTCAGACAACTTTGCTTGATGCCCGATATAACATGCTTCAATCCCCAATGATAACACCACAAGCTGAATCAGATACGAATTCGGTTGATGCTGATGATGGCTTCTTGGCATATATGATGAAGCTTCCACCATTGTCATTATTATCTCATGCAGATAGTTACACGGTTGATGAAGAAGATGTGCTTCAGTCAATAGTGATATCATCAAGACCTGATGGTGGTGATTGGTGCTGCGAGGATATGATGAAGAATATACCACTGCCCGACGGAATCACTTACTACGATGTCACCAATTTTTGAAATTTTGGACTTTCTTCACTGCCTCTAATTCAGAGTTGAGCACTATGATTGATTTTTATATACTTTTGATGGAATAGTTAGTATTAATGTATGGCTTCATGATTGTCATTATTGTAATGACCAATTTTGTGATCGGTATTGCAGTGAAATTTTCTGATCAATGATAATTTCATTTTGAATCATTCTTGTTTCCCTTTTTAAATTCTATGAGGAGCATTGTGGATGATAATGTAATCAAGTTATTTAAAATAATGACGAACAAGTATCTGCTCATAATATAGTTAAACCTGTACCAAAATAAAACGTGAACAGATTGGATTTTTTACCAAACAAGCATAGATGTCACAATTATGAGGTACTGAATTAGATTTTGGGGTCTACATCAAAATGAAGCAAAGAACATTATAGTGTCTTCTCATTACATGAAACAAACTAATATTACAACAACTCTTCACAGGAAGTTAAGAGGCTAATGGTGGCATTTTCGACACCATCCAAGTCTCCTTCCAGCAGTCTTCTCTTAGCAGACTTGGTTCTGCAACACCAAACCTCTAAGGCCTCACTCAAGTCCAGGTACTTAACAGGGTGGCTATAACATTCCCTTCCAATCCAAAGCAAACGATTGATAAGGTAATCAAACCAAACTCTTTATAAAATTGGCAAACAATCAATCATAAGAAAAACATAACCAAAATTAGCCGAAAAGGAACAATTTATTATCAAAAATCAAGCCTCTTCCGAACCGAACTAAACTAAACAATTTATGCAAAACTAACAGAACCCAACTATCATTTTCCTCTAAATTTGAACTTCCTATCATCATATAAACCTCCGTTCATGTAAATCATAATTTCATCCTCATCACCAAACAAAATGTAGATAACAAATGCTTTGCCAAAATACAAGATAAAATCGAAACAATCACAAACATATACTAAAACCATTTAAATTTGCAAAGGCAAAATCAATTACAATGCATAAACGAAAGCCACCCTTTTCACCTCAGACTTCCTTGCACATCATCCACATTTATACCTATCCAAATAGGGAAACCAACGTTCTTCTTGGATGATAATCCCTGTTCCCGCCCCCACCAGTCACCAGCGTGCACCTCCGCTCCATTTTCATGAACTGCATCACTTCATCACGGTTCGTCAGTAGCTTCTCCACGTTATCCTTCGACGACCCGAAATTGCTGCTGCTTGTACGGTTCCGTATTGCTTTGTACGGAAGCTGAACGGGCAACTGGGTCCTGTCAAATTTCACAAAAGATGATATTGCTAGAGAGAATTAAGATTGTAAAAGCAGATTCGGTGATGTGTGTATGTGTACGGATTGGAAAGAAATGGAATTTCCAGCCCAGAGAAGTGAGAGATGTACGGATTAGGGTTTTGCAGGAGCTCTTTTTTTTTTTTTTTTTAAGGGATTTTGGCGCCAACTGAGTGGCTTTTGGGGGTTTTCTGGCTGTGGTCTTGAGGAAGAAGATTGAAGATGGTAAAACGACTGCGTTTACATTTGTTTTTTCAATCTATCAGACGGCTTCGTTCCGCTCTATTTGGAATTTTTTGCCTTTTTAGTATTGTACTTCTGTTTTTCAGTCAATGGCTAGAACCAAAAGCTTAGAGGTAAGAGTTCAATTATAGTAATTTTAACAATCGAGTTCATTTTAGTAATTTTTTGTGTGAATGTCACCTCCTGGAATGTAAGCATAATCACATCTGGGCTTCCCTATCTTAACAAGACAAGTCTTGACCTTCCTGATAAAATTTATAGTTCTGGGTTGGCTCATAGTTGTTCAACTTCTTCATAGACAACTAGAGTCAACTTCTCAATATACTACAACACCATATGTATTTGGTGGTGTTTCATCATCCTATTACAGCTTTGGCATGAGCATAACTGTCTTTCTCTTTGTATAATTGTCAGTTAGTATAATTTGAAAATTGAATTTTAATAAATAAAAATCGATCTGATCTGAACTCAAATGAAAAATTAATTTTTTCGGTTCGGTCAAGTTTGATCTTGAACTTTTTTTTCCCACCCCTAGCTAGTGTTATACAACAATGAGGCCAGGTATTTGTCAAATATAACATATTTGGTTTACCTTTAGTTGTGCATTTTGTACTCGAGGTGCTACTTTCACATGCCAAGTATTTATCAGAATGAGATTTATAGCTGCAGAGCTAGGTTGCTTCTCTGCATGTTTTGTAATCAGGAATTTTTTTGGTGAACAATTTGCATACTTAACAATCATTTACTGTTGATCAGTTAAAATTCACTTTGATCTTTTGTTTGTTAGTTGGGAAGTTCATCTGTTTTAGTGTTCCACTTTGGAAGAGATGTATTGTGTTTAAGAGGGTAATATTGGATTTGTTCTTTGGTTTATCAGGTAGCAACTTAATCCTCTTGTCTTCTTCTTCATCCTTTTCTTTTTGGTTTATTTGTTTAACTTAAGATGGAACATTCTTTAGAAGTTTTACTTACTCTTATAGTAATGTGTGCTTAGTCAAATGTGTTTGTGAAGCCTTCCCTCTCTTATGATTTATGATTATGTCTGCTTGGACTGATTTTTTTTTTTTTTTTTTTTTTTTAGATATTTGTTGCCTATAGATGATTATTAATAGAACATTGATTGTATCTGGTGTCTTTTGAAAACACCAGCCAACAGTGTTTCCTTGAAACATTTACTCATTGACCTGCGGATGTTATCTTTTCATTACAAGTAGAACAGTCATGAAAAGCTCGTATAAGGATCTAAGAGATTTCCTTCTCGCTTATTGAAAAATTATAGGACACATGAGAAATTGAGAATATTTGTCACATTTTAACCCGAAAGTCAAGATATGAACTAACATACTATCAAATAACCACTAAAAATCCAAGAAAAATGCATTTATAAATCAATACAACTATCTAAAGTCTTAACCAAACTAAATAAGTTTCCTAAGAATCTTCAAATGACATATAGGTTTATTTCCTAAAGAATCAAGAACCACCGATGAAATGTCCTTCTTTCATATGTGCGATAAAAAGCTTAATAATCTGAAACAGCATACTAAGTGAGTTTGGAAACTCGGAATATTAAATAGTATAATTT
>JAIZFV010000459.1:0-14575 GCA_021234005.1 Nephelium lappaceum
AAAAAAAAAAAAAATAAAAAAAAAAAACGGAGCTCAGATAAAAAAGGATAAAAAAAAAAAAAATCAGAGATGAAAACAAAATGGAGACCAATCTTCCACCGTCCATATGGCTAATCTAGAGAGGGTCGCCATTATCTAGAAGATGAAAATTATCTGACCAAAAAGCAACGCTCAGACCTATTATCTCACACTCATGTCTCTCAATCACCACCATTACACCCATGTCGTTTTAAAATCAAAACAAAGCACCCAATACATCCGTTTAAATCAAAATCACCATACACCCATGTCTTTCATAAACAATAAATAAACACAAATAAGATGTAACTAAAGAAGGGAGGAGGAGGGCATGATATTCGTGGATGTTGAGATGGCGGAGCTTCTACTGGTGCCATTGATTAGTGATAGAGTGATGCAACCATCCTCATATGGTTCAAACCTAAGTTCCAACAAAGACTTTTTGAGTTCTAACCCTAGTTTCACCTAGGTGTTAATATCTAGGTTGGAACCTAGATTTTAAAGATCTAAGTTGGAACCCAGATCTTGAAGATTTGGGTTCCAATGTGTTTGAACCCCGATTCGTTTTTATTTTTGTTTTTGTTTTTAATTGTTTTTTTTTTTTTTTTTTTTTTTTTTTTTTTTTTTTTAAATTATCTAGGCTTGATTTTGATTGTTGGCTTTACTAAAGATTATTTGGGTTGATGAAGATTTTCATTGTTGGCTTTAGGTCGAGTAATTATGACCATGATATGGAGATAAAAGCTCTCTCGATGAAGATTTGGAGATCTTCATCTCCGGTGTGTAGACATTATTTTATTTTATTTTATTTTTCTTTTTTTTTTTTTTTGGTTTTTTCCAAAATTGATCTTACCATCCATCTTTGAGATTAGAAAAAAAAATTATTTTTTATAATTAAAATATCTTTTATATTTTTCAATTTCAAAATTATTTAATTTTATTTAATTTTATAAGTTTTAAGTTTTAAGTTCTAAATTAATTTAAATAAATCTCCACTGTCTAGATGGACGGTGGAGATTCCAACAGTACATTAAATAATATAATTTTTCAAGAAAAATAAAAAATAAAATAAAATGATCATATTACCCTTTCAGAGTGAAAGTTAGTGATAAAAGAAAATCAAACCGTTATATAAGAGGAGGACGTTGCAAACAAAAACAAACATTTTCTCCGCCTATCAAAAATCAAACGCCAGGAGGGGTTATGAAGTAATTTATTCTTCTATAAAATCAATTTAATTACCTCCCGCGGTGTTGGGGGTGGGCTTGACTTCTTAGCAATGGTAGACAGTGAGAAAGACAGTGATAACGACAACGCCAAGTCCGTACAATAACCAAGATTACAGAAAAGTAAGTAAAGTTGCAAGGAGGGAGATGGGTCTGATTTCCGTGAGTAGTTAGACATTGATAATTTCTTTTCAATCAAGCTATTGACGTTAAATCTTCCAAGTTAACCCAATTTTTCATTATCTTGCAAAGTCTTTATAATGAAGCTTAAATCAGACACACGTCAAGGACTTAGTGGACTTGATAATCCAGTTACTGATAATTGTTCACTAATGTTTGATTGAAGTCAAGTTGATCATAATTGTCAAAGCAGCATAAAAAAGTAACACACAATATGGTTAGGTTTGTCTCTCCCTAAAGTTCACTATAAAATGGAATTGGCAATTTTCACTACCTAATCCTGCCCCATTCGTTGCATATATTACTACTAATTTAGATTCTTATGTCATTGCAATTATGTTGTATATATTAATATGTGATATTTTTGTATAAAGTAATAAGCATGTTAATCAATCTACAGGAGACGATAATAATGACTACGAGTGGCAGCATCAAGAAAGGGATGTTTAATTTGTTTTATGGTACAGATACTGTAATCATATACAAATTAATATTTTGATTATGTCGTGATTGGATATGAAAGTGGTATATTGGAGATTTTAATTGCTATATAGGTACAGAATCGCGTGCTTGTTTTGTTTCAGTTTTTATTTGTTTTGTTTAATTGTGTAAGCTTATTTATTAATCTGTTGTATAGGACGGCTAATTTAAGATTTGTGGTGTGTTTAATTGAGGGATTAGAGAATAAAATGAGTAATGAGTCTAATTATTGGTGTTTACTTGCTCTAAATTAATTCATAATGGAATGAAATTATGAGTCCTATGCAAATATGAGGTTATGGAATGAGATTGTCGTGCTTTTCACATCCCAATCTCATAGCTTTTACAATTAAAAAAAGTTGATTTTACCTTTATTTAAAAAATAATAAAATTAGAAATCATTATTGGGGTCATTGTAGTGGTCAAAATTTGTCGACCAACATTTAAGCTTATGACTTACTAGGATTCGATCCAATTGGTTTTACCGACTGACAAGTTTGGATAATATTCGAGGCCCATCACTTCATGGGTTGGTAGATCGAGTGGCCTAGTAATTGTTAACCTTTCAGGTTGGGCTCAGCCAATTGGATCGGTCAAATGGTGTGACAGTCAGCTTCAAGCAATGGGCTTGATCTTAACGCATATTTTTCTATTTCGCTTCACAATCTAATTGACTTGCTCACCAAACAAGATTTTTCCTAAAGAGGTAAAATGAAAATAACCAGAAGAGAAATAAGCTTTTAGGACTAAGATTGGTCCAAGATTCCTAGTATTCTCTTAGATACGATCCTCTCAGAATCTCAAAAAAAGGAAGGTGCCTAAAATGAAATGGCCCTCATTAATATATAAAAAGTCTTCGCCTCAAGGACAAAGGGATAGAATATACAACATAGATAGAAAAAAAAAATGAGTCTATGCACCTATACACACCCTGCCAAGATCCTCCCTGGAAGCCACCTTTCGATCAGACAATGTCCCCAACCTCGACGGTCTGCTGCCCTAGCTGACCTCTTAGACCGTTACTCCTCCGTGTCGAACCGATGTTCCAAACAACCTTTATGCCTAACAACTCCTAATTTACATTCATTGTGTTATATCTCATTGTTTTACTTGTTTGATTTGTTCTAACGTCGAAGTTGTTTATTGACTTGAGCATCGCAGTGCCTCCGGCTGGCACCACACCGGTGTCCTAGTCACTATTGCTCTTTTGTTTGACTTGTGCAAGATACAAATTTACTGAATTCCAAGGAAATTAACCAGCTAGACTAACTCCATCAGCATATTATAGAATGACCCATTACAGTCATTATTATTGTTCTTGAAAAAATTTCTTTGAATTTTGAATATTGAAGTTGTTTTCTGTTGAATGATTTTGGGTTACCATTTTGTTTTTTGTTTTTGTTATGTTAGATTTATACATGTGATAAACCAAATGAAACCAAGTGAGAAAGATAGCAATTAACTAATTTGTTACATTATTGCAATGACATTCTTAAGTATTTTAATCCATGACCAAAAGCCAAAAATAATTCATGATATAATATAATAATAAATAATAACCTTTAGAATTTTTTAAAAAATATTTTAATAAACATAATATTTATAACAAAATACGTATTTATTGAAGATAAAAAATTTATATAATTTTTTTTTTGAAAAAAAGACAATAAAATACTTAATTTTAATCAATGACATTTTTATAACTTCTAATTAATTCATTCTTATTCAAAATAAAAATAAACATCTCAATGGAAATACTGCTGATTTTTATTCTAATTTCTGCAACTAAAGCAAACAACTTATTGTAATTCTGATACATCATCTCGATTACAGTCTAATCTGATTTCAAATCATTCTGATTATATATAAGTAAATGCAACGTTAGTATTGACTATTGACTAATGCAAGCCTAAATTCAAGGACTTTTATAATTTGTTGTCTTACAGCTGACATCAATTTTATTGACATTCTCATAACTATTAAGTAATTAGAAGTATAAGTTATGAAACTGGATTTAAATTGTTTTTAGATTTATCACAAAATTTAGGATATATATATATATATTGTTTTTTCTAAACCACTTAATATCTATTTTTAAAAATTAAGATATTTTTCAAGTATGATCAATGTGTTCTGATTTTAAATACATGCAATAACTTGAACTTAATTAAATATTATTTGACCAAATGATGAACATTATCTATAATTAAATCACATTGGATCATAATAATTAAGACTAATATGTTTAAAAATGGTATGAGATGACACTTCTTTATTAGAACTTCATGACTTAACCTCATTAATAGGTTAATAGGTTGAGTTTTAATATCACTAAAATATGATAAAAATGCCTTTAATGAGAGAAGGATTCATCTTTCTCTCTCCTTTTTCCCGATTGTTCTCTTTCTTCTTTCGTTTATTTTTCCTTTCTCTTCTTCTTCTCACCATTTCTTTACAATAATTTTCACATTCTCTCTATAATATCATTTTCCATGGGAGAAATATTATTTTGGTGTTTATAATAGTGATTTGATTTATTGCTATAGTGAAATGATGATTTTATTAGTTGTTTGAATTTATAAACGATTCTCAAACTTTTTTTTTTTAATTATTTTTCGGGTTGGATTTGTAAGGTCTTTTAAATAAAAAGTTGAAAACAAGATGAAAACTTGAATCTGGAAAGAAAACTTAAAAATCTATAGAAAGAGAAAAGTAAGAAAATATTTGTTAAAGAAAAGAAGTTGTCTCTCAATGGAAGAAAATATCTCTCAAATAAGAAAATATCACTTGATGGATGGATATATCTCTCAAATGAATGAAACATTTTGAGAAAATAACCATCAAATGAAGAAAATAAGTTTTGAAAGGAATATCTCTCGAATGATGAAACTAACACTCACGCCAAAATCAAGATTGATGCAAGGGTTCTTTATTCGTGTACATACCCATTTGAATCCAAATAATTAATTAATTAGATGATATGGAAACAAAGAGAAAGATTAAAAAGTGTTAAAAAAATCCATGATCCCTACATTAAATGCCACTTTTTTGAAGGAGGAATTTAAATTTTGTCCCTAAGTGTTTTTATAAACTTCGATTTTTTAAACATAAATTGGTTTATAGCCCTATCATCTCTAAATTATCAAGAAATTCATCAAGTTATTCTTTGGCATCAGTCAAACGTTAATAAAAATAGATAAAAAAAAATACTAAAATAATAAAATTGAGGAAAAAAGAAGATAGATCTCTAGCGTACATGACGAGACACGCCCCGTCTTTCCCTTTACGGGGTCCAGGTGCCAGCCTGACACCCCACGGAATCTCTTCTGGATTCTATTCCACTACATCCAACCAGGAATCCAAGGAGCAAAACCTATAATTGAAATCATCAGAAATCAAAGAAACTTAAAATTTATTCAAAATTGTTTTCTATAGTTTAAAATTTCTTAAAAATTTCAGTAGAATTTCCTTTTTTTTGGGATTGCCAAAATTTACAAAATTAACATATCAATCAAAATTTACACTTCTAAAGTTTCACACATTTTCTCAACTTCCAATTGGACCTCAGGTCCATTTCAATGACAATCCCTACCCACAATTTCTAAGAAAATAAAATCAAATCAGTTTAATATCAACTTAAAAATAAAAATTTCTTTACAAATCCAGGACTTTATAATCAAATAATAATTTACAATTTCATATATATAATCCAAAAATAATCGATTTAATTTCATTACAGAATAAAGTTAACCATAATTAAATTATGACTAATATTTATATTCAAAAGATATTTACAACCAAAAATAAAGTTCATATATTCTTTTGTGCATTACCACTTATACATTCATAGAAATTTTATCTCTTCAGCCACTTTCATTCGGATGGAGGGAAACGTGTATCATGTCAGTTGGAACTTGCATCTGGGGATGTTTTTTAACAAAAATTTATAAAATGTGAACTACGAAAGCTCAGTGAGTGCAGGGTTTTCTAACTTAAATTTTTTTCTAAAAGGGTAACCTCCCTAAAACATTTATAAAAATTTCTATTTTTTACAGTTTTCAGAAATATAACTTCAAAGTCGATAGTAACAGAATTCAGATTCAAAATAATAAAATTAAGAACCAGTAGATAAAAATTTATATTAAAAATGGTAATCAATTTCAGAAATTTTCATAAAATTTCATATATAACAAAATTTCAAAACAGTTTCAAATATAACAGAATTTCATATAATTTTAAACCACCAATGGATTTCCAGAAGTATACAGATAATGGTCACACATACTAGGCAGGACGAACCACTACTCCCAACACTAGTGATAGTCATCAGTGCTTCACGCCCAGTGTTCTTCACACTTTTTGGCATATACAGAGACCTCCACTAATGCGTACAGATTAATCCAAGTGCAAGCTTGAAGTGAATATACCCTTGCGTATATTTGGCGACGGCGACTTGACTGACAGACTCTATTCCCCCAGAGTTAGTGACAACCCATCCCAGGACTTATCATACATGCAGGGTATTCCGATCGGTTTAAACAGATATATATTTTCAGATGTTGTCAATTCCATAATAGATAGTGTAATTCATTGGGTTTGAAAAATTCAATTATTTCTTTATGCCACTCATAAATAAATTCATTTATTTCAATTTCTTATAATAACTATATTTCATTTTGAATGACATATAATTCACATCTTTCATGCATAAACCATAACACATTTAAAATCAAATGAGAGATCTAAATCAATTATTTTTTCATAACCCACATGAAATAAATAAAATTATTTCACAATCAAAACAATTTTAACATAACATGGTAAAAATATTTTGCACTCACTATTTTTGATCACTTGGTGGCTAATCAATCCTCCCTTTTTTCTTGACTTTTGGACTTCAATTTGGTCACCTATAATTCACCATTTCAAGCCCAAAAATCCATCAATAACATGTCAATTCCATAATTAAGATAAATTCACATTTCTAACTAAACTTCAATTACATCAAAACTAATTCTATTACTAATTCATCCAACAGTTTCTAATTTCCATTTCTTTCCATTCCATTGGTGTTTATTTAACATCATACACATTCAAACACTTTAATACCCTATGGTATCACATGAATTCAATTAAAATTCAAGGTGCCCTTCAACCTAACAAAAATTAAATTTCATACAAATTCATTCACTTAATTAAAACTCCTTCCATCAATTATCCCCATACCAATTAATTCATCAACCAAAACCCTTAAACACATTAAAATCCAACACCCACACTAGGCACCCATTCTTGCCCTTCACACACACACAATCATTCATTTCATTTTTCTTCAATTTAATCACACAAATCACTACTAATTCAACTCATCTAACATTTAGTAAACTAAAATCAATTAAACTCATCAATTATCATCATCATCCATTCAAACCCTAACATTCAACACATTAACAAAATCCAACCAAACTCATATCACATTCTAATTCAATTCTAAGCTTAAAATCATGATAAACAACCTTCAAATAACTCACACACAGCATCAAGTCGTCCATCAACCACCATCTTCAACAAAACCCATAAAACTCATGAAAAACTCTATCAATTTAACTATAAATTCAACCAACTAACTTACCTTGTTTTTCTTGATGATTCTTGGAGCTAGGATGGTCAAAAATTTGGTGAAAATCGCCTTGGATCAGCAGCTCTCTTCTTCTTCTTCCTTCTTCTTCTTCTTCTACGGTTCTCTTTCTCTTTTCCTCTCTTTTCTTTCTTTTTCGGTTTCTTGCTTGTTGACCGAATACTTTGGTTTCATTTTTTCATTTGGCCGGTCAGCACCCCTTTTATAGCTCCCCTCACAATCTCATCTTGCCCCTTTAAAATCATGGAAATGACCATCAAGTCCTTAGTGAGTTGTTTTAATTTAATTGATCCATAATCACTCATAATTATCCATTCAATTATCTTTAATCAATTCTAATTAATCTCAGCCACAAATTTAGTCATAAGGTGACTATTAGGTGTTAATCCACCATTAGTCCATCAATACTCACATGGATTGTGCTTTTATAATGGGTTTAATATCATAAAATCTCATTTATACCATTAACGTTAAAAATTAATACAATTCATTTCGAAATAAATTCCAAATTAATTCTATGATCGCCCATTCATCAAATTGACTTTACAATACTCTAATTAGATATCTTAAGGTTCAATCCATGACTTCGAAAAAAATTCAAACGGAATTTAGGTCAACAGTATTCACAATCCTATCATAAGGGCGTTGTCGTCGGGTAACTTTCGGAACCTTCAAAAACTATCCAAACAAACTCATTTTACTCCGTTTTAGTTTTATTGAGTCCGACTAATCATTCTAAATATTTTCGATTTTCTGGAGTCCGTCTCAAAATTTTACTATTCAACGGGTAATATTCACTCGAAGATACTATTCATCCGTAAATTTATTGTTAATCATAAAATGAAGGTTTGAGATCCTACACTCCATCTAAGTTAAACGATAGATATTTAAACTGAAAATTAATATATAAAAAATAAATTAAAAAATAATCTCCACCGTCCACTCATAGATGAACAATGGAGATAAATAATATTTGAATAAATTTATTACGAATATTAAAAAAAAAAAATTGATCTGATCAAACCAGCCTAGTCACTAACATCGATCTAGTTTGAACTAGGTCATGATATCACTAGATTGTCGCTCGACAATCTGATATGTCAAACTAGATCGTCGAACATTGTTAATCATTAAACCCTTGGTCAGAAGGATTGAATTGATGAATTTTTTGATAATTTAGGGATGATGAAACTATAGATCATATATATTTAAAAAATAAAATTTACTAAAAAGTTAGGGATGAAATTAAAATTTATCCTCATTTGAATCTATCATGAAAATAAGGAGGCAATACTATAGTATGCTAATGGTCAACGACTAGGCTTAGGATGGATCATTATTCTAAAACTCGCTGCTCGTTGGCGACCCACGAGCAGCGAGTTTTAGAATAATGATCCATCCTAAGCCTAGTCGTTGACCATTAGCATACTATAGTATTGCCTATCTTATTTTCATGATAGATTCAAATGAGGATAAATTTTAATTTCATCCCTAACTTTTTAGTAAATTTTATTTTTAATATATATTGATCTATAGTTTCATCATCCCTAAATTATCAAAAAATTCATCAATTCAATCCTTCTGACCAAGGGTTTAATGATTAACAATGTTCGACGATCTAGTTTGACATATCAGATTGTCGAGCGACAATCTAGTGATATCATGACCTAGTTCAAACTAGATCGATGTTAGTGACTAGGCTGGTTTGATCAGATCAATTTTTTTTTTTTAATATTCGTAATAAATTTATTCAAATATTATTTATCTCCATTGTTCATCTATGATGGACGGTGGAGATTTATTTTTTAATTTATTTTTTATATATTTAATTTTCAGTTTAAATATCTATCGTTTAACTTAGATGGAGTGTAGGATCTCAAACCTTCATTTTATGATTAACAATAAATTTACGGATGAATAGTATCTTCGAGTGAATATTACCCGTTGAATAGTAAATTTTGAGACGGACTCCAGAAAATCGAAAAATATTTAGAATGATTAGTCGGACTCAATAAAACTAAAACGGAGTAAAAATGAGTTTGTTTGGATAGTTTTTGAAGGTTCCGAAAGTTACCCGACGACAACGCCCTTATGATAGGATTGTGAATACTGTTGACCTAAATTCCGTTTGAATTTTTTTCGAAGTCATGGATTGAACCTTAAGATATCTAATTAGAGTATTGTAAAGTCAATTTGATGAATGGGCGATCATAGAATTAATTTGGAATTTATTTCGAAATGAATTGTATTAATTTTTAACGTTAATGGTATAAATGAGATTTTATGATATTAAACCCATTATAAAAGCACAATCCATGTGAGTATTGATGGACTAATGGTGGATTAACACCTATAGTCACCTTATGACTAAATTTGTGGCTGAGATTAATTAGAATTGATTAAAGATAATTGAATGGATAATTATGAGTGATTATGGATCAATTAAATTAAAACAACTCACTAAGGATTGATGGTCATTTCCATGATTTTAAAGGGGCAAGATGAGATTGTGAGGGGAGCTATAAAAGGGGTGCTGACCGGCCAAATGAAAAAATGAAACCAAAGTATTCGGTCAACAAGCAAGAAACCGAAAAAGAAAGAAAGAGAGGAAAAGAGAAAGAGACCGTAGAAGAAGAAGAAGGAAGAGAAGAAGAGAGCTGCTGATCCAAGGCGATTTTCACCAAATTTTTGACCATCCTAGCTCCAAGAATCATCAAGAAAAACAAGGTAAGTTAGTTGGTTGAATTTATAGTTAAATTGATAGAGTTTTTCATGAGTTTTTATGGGTTTTGTTGAAGATGGTGGTTGATGGACGACTTGATGCTGTGTGTAGTTATTTGAAGGTTGTTTATCATGATTTTAAGCTTAGAATTGAATTAGAATGTGATATGAGTTTGGTTGGATTTTGTTAATGTGTTGAATGTTAGGGTTTGAATGGATGATGATGATAATTGATGAGTTTAATTGATTTTAGTTTACTAAATGTTAGATGAGTTGAATTAGTAGTGATTTGTGTGATTAAATTGAAGAAAAATGAAATGAATGATTGTGTGTGTGTGAAGGGCAAGAATGGGTGCCTAGTGTGGGTGTTGGATTTTAATGTGTTTAAGGGTTTTGGTTGATGAATTAATTGGTATGGGGATAATTGATGGAAGGAGTTTTAATTGTGAATGAATTTGTATGAAATTTAATTTTTGTTAGGTTGAAGGGCACCTTGAATTTTAATTGAATTCATGTGATACCATAGGGTATTAAAGTGTTTGAATGTGTATGATGTTAAATAAACACCAATGGAATGGAAAGAAATGGAAATTAGAAACTGTTGGATGAATTAGTAATAGAATTAGTTTTGATGTAATTGAAGTTTAGTTAAGGAAATGTGAATTTATCTTAATTATGGAATTGACATGTTATTGATGGATTTTTGGGCTTGAAATGGTGAATTATAGGTGACCAAATTGAAGTCCAAAAGTCAAGAAAAAAGGGAGGATTGATTAGCCACCAAGTGATCAAAAATAGTGAGTGCAAAATTATATTTTTACCATGTTATGTTAAAATTGTTTTGATTGTGAAATAATTTTATTTATTTCATGTGGGTTATGAAAATAAATAATTGATTTAGATCTCTCATTTGATTTTAAATGTGTTATGGTTTATGCATGAAAGATGTGAATTATATGTCATTCAAAATGAAATATAGTTATTATAAGAAATTGAAATAAATGAATTTATTTATGAGTGGCATAAAGAAATAATTGAATTTTCAAACCCAATGAATTACACTATCTATTATGGAATTGACAACATCTGAAAATATATCTGTTTAAACCCGATCGGAATACCACTGCATGTATGATAAGTCCTGGGATGGGTTGTCACTAACTCTGGGGGGAATAGAGTCTGTCAGTCAAGTCGCGTCGCCAAATATACGCAAGGGGTATTATTTCACTTCACGCTTGCACTATGGATTTAATCTGTAACGCATTAGTGGGATGTCTTCTGTATATGCCAAAAAGTGTGAAGAACACTGGGCGTGAAGCACTGATGACTATCACTAGTGTTGGGAGTAGTGGTTCGTCCTGCCTAGTATGTGTGACCATTATCTGTATACTTCTGGAAATCCATTGGTGGTTTAAAATTATATGAAATTCTGTTATATTTGAAACTGTTTTGAAATTTTGTTATATATGAAATTTTATGAAAATTTCTGAAATTGATTACCATTTTTAATATAAATTTTTATCTACTGGTTCTTAATTTTATTATTTTGAATCTGAATTCTGTTACTATCGACTTTGAAGTTATATTTCTGAAAACTGTAAAAAATAGAAATTTTTATAAATGTTTTAGGGAGGTTACCCTTTTAGAAAAAAATTTAAGTTAGAAAACCCTGCACTCACTGAGCTTTCGTAGTTCACATTTTATAAATTTTGTTAAAAAACATCCCCAGATGCAAGTTCCAACTGACATGATACACGTTTCCCTCCATCCGAATGAAAGTGGCTGAAGAGATAAAATTTCTATGAATGTATAAGTGGTAATGCACAAAAGAATATATGAACTTTATTTTTGGTTGTAAATATCTTTTGAATATAAATATTAGTCATAATTTAATTATGGTTAACTTTATTCTGTAATGAAATTAAATCGATTATTTTTGGATATATATATGAAATTGTAAATTATTATTTGATTATAAAGTCCTGGATTTGTAAAGAAATTTTTATTTTTAAGTTGATATTAAACTGATTTGATTTTATTTTCTTAGAAATTGTGGGTAGGGATTGTCATTGAAATGGACCTGAGGTCCAATTGGAAGTTGAGAAAATGTGTGAAACTTTAGAAGTGTAAATTTTGATTGATATGTTAATTTTGTAAATTTTGGCAATCCCAAAAAATAAAGGAAATTCTACTGAAATTTTTAAGAAATTTTAAACTATAGAAAACAATTTTGAATAAATTTTAAGTTTCTTTGATTTCTGATGATTTCAATTATAGGTTTTGCTCCTTGGATTCCTGGTTGGATGTAGTGGAATAGAATCCAGAAGGATTCCGTGGGGTGTCAGGCTGGCACCTGGACCCCGTAAAGGGAAAGACGGGGCGTGTCTCGTCATGTACGCTAGAGATCTATCTTCTTTTTTTCCTCAATTTTATTATTTTAGTATTTTTTTTTTATCTATTTTATTAACGTTTGACTGATGCCAAAGAATAACTTGATGAATTTCTTGATAATTTAGAGATGATAGGGCTATAACCAATTTATGTTTAAAAAATCGAAGTTTATAAAAACACTTAGGGACAAAATTTAAATTCCTCCTTCAAAGAAAGTGGCATTTAATGTAGGGATCATGGATTTTTTTAACACTTTTTAATCTTTCTCTTTGTTTCCATATCATCTAATTAATTAATTATTTGGATTCAAATGGGTATGTACACGAATAAAGATACCCTTGCATCAATCTTGATTTTGGCGTGAGTGTTAGTTTCATCATTCGAGAGATATTCCTTTCAAAACTTATTTTCTTCATTTGATGGTTATTTTCTCAAAATGTTTCATTCATTTGAGAGATATATCCATCCATCAAGTGATATTTTCTTATTTGAGAGATATTTTCTTCCATTGAGAGACAACTTCTTTTCTTTAACAAATATTTTCTTACTTTCCTTCTCTTTCTATAGATTTTTAAGTTTTCTTTCCAGATTCAAGTTTTCATCTTGTTTTCAACTTTTTATTTAAAAGACCTTACAAATCCAACCCGAAAAATAATTAAAAAAAAAAAGTTTGAGAATCGTTTATAAATTCAAACAACTAATAAAATCATCATTTCACTATAGCAATAAATCAAATCACTATTATAAACACCAAAATAATATTTCTCCCATGGAAAATGATATTATAGAGAGAATGTGAAAATTATTGTAAAGAAATGGTGAGAAGAAGAAGAGAAAGGAAAAATAAACGAAAGAAGAAAGAGACAATCGGGAAAAAGGAGAGAGAAAAGATGAATCCTTCTCATTAAAGGCATTTTTATCATATTTTAGTGATATTAAAACTCAACCTATTAACCTATTAATGAGGTTAAGTCATGAAGTTCTAATAAAGAAGTGTCATCTCATACCATTTTTAAACATATTAGTCTTAATTATTATGATCCAATGTGATTTAATTATAGATAATGTTCATCATTTGGTCAAATAATATTTAATTAAGTTCAAGTTATTGCATGTATTTAAAATCAGAACACATTGATCATACTTGAAAAATATCTTAATTTTTAAAAATAGATATTAAGTGGTTTAGAAAAAACAATATATATATATATCCTAAATTTTGTGATAAATCTAAAAACAATTTAAATCCAGTTTCATAACTTATACTTCTAATTACTTAATTATAGTTATGAGAATGTCAATAAAATTGATGTCAGCTGTAAGACAACAAATTATAAAAGTCCTTGAATTTAGGCTTGCATTAGTCAATAGTCAATACTAACGTTGCATTTACTTATATATATCAGAATGATTTGAAATCAGATTAGACTGTAATCGAGATGATGTATCAGAATTACAATAAGTTGTTTGCTTTAGTTGCAGAAATTAGAATAAAAATCAGCAGTATTTCCATTGAGATGTTTATTTTTATTTTGAATAAGAATGAATTAATTAGAAGTTATAAAAATGTCATTGATTAAAATTAAGTATTTTATTGTCTTTTTTTCAAAAAAAAAATTATATAAATTTTTTCTTCAATAAATACGTATTTTTGTTATAATAATTATGTTATTAAATATTTTTTAAAAAATTCTAAAGGTTATTATTTATTATTATATTATATCATGAATTATTTTTGGCTTTTGGTCATGGATTAAAATACTTAAGAATGTCATTGCAATAATGTAACAAATTAGTTAATTGCTATCTTTCTCACTTGGTTTCATTTGGTTTAACATGTATAAATCTAACATAACAAAAACAAAAAACAAAATGGTAACCCAAAATCATTCAACAGAAAACAACTTCAATATTCAAAATT
>JAIZFV010000460.1:0-17444 GCA_021234005.1 Nephelium lappaceum
GCAAAAGAAAAAAAAACAAAAAAAAAAACAAAAAGTAGAGGTGTTTAGATTGGATTTCAACCATCCATCCCTTGAATGGACGTGGAGATAGCTTGGTCTCTACCAATCATGTACGGAGAGGATTCCATCTTATCATTGTGCTGATAGAGGTCCAGAGATGTGTTGTCGTCGAAGCATTATGATAGATGCATGTCGTTGGATCTTTCTTAAAATTTGCATAATCAAGCAAAATCTAGATCTCCATCACTCCAATGGAGGCTAGAGATGTGTAGCCACAAGCTCATTGTGCAGATGTGTTGACGCCAGATCATTTCCTCAAATCTATCACTAATCAAGGAAAATTTAATAAGATTCAGTCATATCTCATTCATTAATGCTATTGGGCTCTAATGACAATATAAATTCTGTTTTAGTTTCAAGCAGTGTTGATTACAAACCAACTACTTCTCTCTTAACCTATGTTTTCTCTCCTGTCTCTCCCATCCTTCTGTTCAATTTTTTTTTTCTTTTATTTTTGTCTTTCCCTCAAGAGTCTCTCCTAAAATTAAACAAGAACTCTCTCTGACAATATAGGAAAGATTACTATATGGATACAACATATAGTGTTTATTTTTTGTCCAACATGTTATTATAAAACTAAAAGGGTACTTGCGTCCTAATCCCAATCGGATCACTAATTCACCAAAATTTTCACATGTTCTTCTCCATACAGGTATGTGTTCTTAAAAGTAATGAATACTAACGTGTGTGTGTACATGAATCCTATTTGTTTTGGGAATGCATATTTAAACTATTGCAGGAGTGCAAAAAGGCAAGTGCTGTGCCAATGCGAACCAAGAATTGCAGCCCTTCCAACCGTGAGAGAAGAAATGTATGTTCTTTCATTCCCTTACTTTGAGTGAACTATAACAATCATGAAAGCGCTACAACAACTGTAGATGTGTTATTTTGCTATTGAATGAACTTTTTTCGCAGCAACAGGTTTGGGACCTCGTTCACATTGTGGGTAAAGTCTGCAAACAATGGAGATTATGTTTCTCAACAATAAACAAAACTTGGTGAGCATACTGCCACCTCTTCTCATGTTTCTCAACATAAACAAAACTTGATGAGCATACTGCCACCTCGTCTCATGTACATAACATGCAATGCCAAGGGTCGTGTTATTTATTGACATATCCACTGGATCTAAATATGTGACAAAGCTTACTACTTTTGTCGATAGATTCTGCATTGGTTTTTCCAGTGGATACTTAATCTGAGAGATACTCAAGACAATGTTTGGGTTATTAATCCTCTTACAGGACATGAACTCCACATTCAAACATGCCTCATTCTCTCATCTATAACTGTTGTGCCATCTTTGCATATTTTGGGTCTGGTTCAGATTTTGCTTTTATCGTGTTTCCAGGAGGGTATTGCATCTGAAGAGTAACTAGTGGTTGGATGAGTTTATCTTTTGTAGAAGAAAATTGGGATATTGTGGATATGGTTGTTTCTTTATGGCAGCAGGGTGTTTACCTGATTGCTTACCTATTACTGTCATCTGTGTAGCCATGTGCAGTGTGTACGCACTTTGATAGCTTTATAGAAGTCTTTGCTTAAACGTAGGTTTAGATGGGAGAAAATATGCAGAATGTAGATTCCTTTACTTCAAATTTCCTAGGATTTAATATTTTCTCTTTTGATAGGAGGGATGCCCAACTTGGCACCCTTTGGTTACAAAGTATGGTAAAGCTTAACAAACAGGATTGTATTCATAGAAAATGTTGTTATGAGACGAGAAAATGCTGTTATATTCACTTTGAATATCTTCTAGATAGAAATATGGTATAATTAATATTGAAGATCGTTATTCAATATGGTACAATATCTTCAGCTTTTACACAAATGAGTAGATGATATAATATATAACACTTTGTTATAAAAGAACTATATTGTTATTGAAGATGTTATTCTACCTGAATGTTTTTAGATTCCTTGTAAGAATTAAATGGGGAATGAATGAGACTCGCCATTTTATGGTACTGTTTTGGCATAATATTGTAGAACTATAACTGATCTATGTTAACGTATCATAACCTCAAGACTTAAATATAATAGTTGAGTCATTTCCTATCAATTTAAACTTTTAAGTCTGATAGTAACTAACATGGTATTAAAGTTTAGAGGTCTCTGGGTCAAATTCTCTCTCCCTCTTTTTATTTGAAAATTTTCTCGTTACACATATTATATGGTAAGAGATGTTTAGCATATGTCTATTATTTGTTACATATCCATATTACACGTGAGGAAGCGTGTTAATGTATCATAATCTCAAGACTTACATGTTATAGTTCGGTCATTTCTTATCAACTTAACTTTTAAGGTTCAGTAATTTTCTTTGATAGATCGATTAGACACAAGATTATCTATTGGACTTGAAGGATGAATTATAATCCAATCTCTTCTGATTGATAATAATAGAAAAAAAATCCTTACAAAGATGCTTAAGAATTCATTAATATACAAACGCTTCTGCAACAATTTGGATTAACTGCATCCTAACTAACTGCTGGTTAATATTATCATCTCATGTGATTTGGTGATAGAGTACACTTATTTAGTTTAAGTTTGAGTCATTGCAATGCATGTAGTATTTTATTTATTTAAAAAAAAAGGGGCAAAGTTTTCCTATGAATTTAAGGGATGGTTATGATAAATTGATGAAAAGATTTTCAATGAATTTTAAGGAAGGTTTTGACATAAAAATAACTTAATAGAGATCAATTTTAATGAACCAAACACATATAGAGATTTCTTTTAGAAACGATCTCAAGATCACATCACTTATATATAAAGTAATCTAGTTGAACTCAGTAAAGGATCGCTATTAAGAGATTAACCAATAGTTTTTAATAATAAAAAAAAAAAAAGTGATTTGTTTATTATTTTTGGTCAAAATATGTTTTTTTTTTTTTTTGTCAATAAGAGGTAATATTACATACAATTTTCATTTTTTATAGTTGACTAACACTAATCGATTAATATTTGATTGTTTTTGGTAAATTACAATCATTCATAAAAACTTACAATACCGTTAATTTTCTTTTTTAATAATTGTATTAATCCAACTTCAAATAAAATATCTACAAGACATCTTAAAACCCAAAAAAAAAAAAATGGAAATCTTACAAAGTCAAAGTTCACAATACTCACATACGTTCAAAAATTCAACTTCAATCAAAGTTCAGTATTTCAATATTCATAAGATCCTGTCACCTCACTTCTTGTTAATATTTTCTAGGTATGAGAACTTTTCTTTCCGAAATTGCATTACATCAAATAAAACAATGATTTGAGAACTTTAAGAAAAACAATTGAAATAATGCAGTATAATAAAATTAGTTACATGTAATGTAAAAATCCAAGATTTTCTTGTGAAAATAAAAGACGAACAAAAATTGATAAACCTGCAACAACAAAATGTCTTTATTGGGATATTTTATCGAACAATTGGTAGCAACATGAATTTGTATTGATATTGCAATGAATAAAACTAAAAGAAATAACTATAAATATGCATTTTTCCAATTTTTTATTTAAATCAATAACAAATCATATCAAACTAAAAAATTAACTTTAATTACAATTAGAATTATTAAGTGAAAGAATTGTCATATCTCGTTGAATGAGAATTTTCAAGTAAGTAATGTAGTAATTGAACTTTCTACCTACAAAAAAAAGGAAAAAAAAAAAAAAAAGAAAGAAAGAAAGAAAGAAAAATGAAAGTAAACAAAACCATAAAAACTTTTGATGAATATCTATCAATTTCAAAATGAAAATCAAGAAATCGATAATTAAAAGAAAAGAACAATGTATATTCTCTGTGATGTTTGTGCTTCTTTTTAAGTAACAACTAAATTAAAAGAAAATGCACTTTAAATAAAAAATATAATTGTTAAGGGAATTGAGGATTTTCATTTTTAAATAATGGAACTGAGTAGAGAGAATTTCAATTGATTGTTAAAAAAAAAATAAATGACTCTTTTTTAAGGTCCAAGTTGCACACTATTTCTTTTTTCAAAATCATGCAAGAAAAATCGTTTTTAGACAAAAATATACTTGGTAAAAATAGAGAATAAAAAAAGATTATATTTCAACTTCAACCTCAAAAACAGGTTATTTCCATAATTTTGCAAAAAAAAAAAGGTCATTGAAGGACAGAAATGGCTTCAGGTTAGTAAGAGAGCAAAAAGAAACTATTTTAAAAAAATGGGGAAGGAGAGAAGAGCTGTGCGCTTTTTACGAAACCTAAAACTCACATGTACATTACTTAAAAGAAATAAAAATAGATTTTTTTTAAAAAAAAAAATTGTAAATGCATAATAAAAATGATCACTTTTCCATGAAGTGATCTATTTTAAATGATCAGTGTATGGATCAAAATCAATATGGCTGTTCTTTTTTTTTTTTTTTTTTTTTTAAGTATCACTTTCAGTATAACCAATATGTTGGAAATTAAAGCATGAAAATAAATTTACTTTGATTCGGTTGGATAACAATTACAAAGAAAAGTTTTCTCAAAATATCGTGCAAGTATATCCCTTTACTCAATATTGGAAAAGATCTATGAAAAAAATAATACCCTATATTTGAATGTTTACTATTTAGTGTTTAGTTGATAACTACTGTAGTATCCAAAAATAACACTAGAGCTATAAACCCAATGAGAGCATGACAGGCTAACAAGCTCAAAAGCTCAAATGAAAAATGGAGCAATACAAAGTCTATCACATCTAGATCCAACAGTGAAATGCCATACCAACAAGAACATTGAGCAAGTCCAATCTCCCAAGATAGTGAATAAGCTCAGGATAAGCAGCACGCATAAGGCATAGCTTGGGGCAGCAGTTATAGAACACCCTATGACACATCTTAAGCTAGCTATTTCTTTAATAGTGAGAAAGACTCGAAAATAGGTAATTTTTTACACATTGCAAAAGCTAGTATTTACTTATTTCAATGAAGCTCTAGACAAAAGAAAAGAACCAAACAAGAAGATTCCGCTAATACATAAAAGATCTCTTCAGACAGTAAGTTGCCAGAGTTACATTACTAATCAAATATGGACATACTTAAATACAATTTGATTTAGTGTCTATATGTTTAGTGTAGTTTCATATAGGAAAGAGAAATCTTAGCTTATCCTAAATTGTAGCAACTAAATTGTAGGTAAACAAGGACTCCTAACACTATATAAAGGGTCATTCACATGTAAACAGGCATCCTGCATCCTTGTAAGCTTTGCTTGCATCCTAAATGAGCTTTTATACATTTGTTAACATCCCTTCTCCAAGTAGAAACTCTAAAACAAATGGTGTAATCTCAACTGCGGTGGCCTCTCTGGTTCTTCTTCTTGACTTGTGGTCTTCTCAATATTATCTTCTTCTTCATCTTCGACTACCCCATCATCAAAAAGGTCTAAAAGTTGAAATAATCTCTTCATTACTCATGTTTGACTCTTCACCTTTGCTTAAGGTGATTCCATTGCACTCACTCCTCCTCTTTCCTATCAAGATTGCCTTCCACATCACTAGAAAGTGCCCTTGTTGACTAATATTGAGTGTGTTAACAATCTAACCCAGCTGAACCTCTAAATTCCTCATTGAATGCTCCATATTTTGCATCATAACCTCCTGGTTTTGCATCTGAGCATCAGTCTTTGTAATGTACTGCATCAATGAGGAATTTAAAGTATACACGGTCCACAAGTAATATAATATTAAGTAGAGCATCGTTCTTATGAGGATTGTCCAAATATTTATGTTAAGTAATAAATTAATCAAGACCAAACCTTATTTAAATTATCGAAATAATAAGTTGTTAAACTAAAATAAAAATAGAAATAAGAACAATAAAATAACAGGAAACAATAATTAAATTAAATCACAACCTATGAAAATTAGATTCTAGAGTTACAATTTCACCCTACCAATTCAGTCAACCAATATTTCTACTGTTAATAATTTATTTCATCATGTGATTGATCGAGTATTTCTAAATTATCCACATATCTCTTCCGAATAGTCAAGTGGAATTATCTAAAGTCACTTAAACCAACTATATTCCCATATGATAGTTAATTTATGCACAATTAAGCATTAACTACTCATTATAACCACATAAACCATGCAAGTATATTCCTATCATATGTGATTCATGCCATCCTATTTAGGTTTAATTAAATTATGAATACATTTCCAAGCACACTCAAGATTACCAAATCTCTTAAACTAGTGGCCAATTAATCTAAGAGCATTAAACATAAAATAGAAAAGGACACAATAATGAGAAATTTATTACAAACAATAATATATAGGTGAGTTTCATGATTTAAGACTACATTGTAACCAAAGATCATGGATCTAGTTCATCAGTAATTTATAAATTAAATCACTCAAACAAGAATCAAACAACATAATTAAATGAGTAAAAATAAAGAGCAACGGAAATCTCATTGAATAAGTGTGATCTCCTTGTTCCCAAGGCCGGATTCGTTTCTCCAGTTTCACTCCCAATATATTGCAACATGCCTCCCAATTATTAATAATGACTTGATATTGGCTGTTGAATCCTTTTCCAATGGCTGGAACAATGTGTGATTGGGGGCCTGAAAATATGGAAAATAACACACAAAATACTAGCCCTTTAACCTTCTCTCTTTTTGGCTGTGTTGCAGCTCTCTCTCACCTTGAATGTGTTGAATGTACGAATCAATTTATGAACCAATGTCTCTTGCACAGTGAATAACATGGGTATTTATAGGGCACTAAGGTCGATTATTATTATTATTTTTTTGTTTTTATTTTTTGTGCTAGAACTAGGGATATTTAATGCGTGCTTGAAAAGTTCTGAAATCCGTCGTGACAATCTTATGCTCGTGATTGCTTGTCTGTTGTGTCACGACCTTCATGCCAGCAACCAATCCTCGCGACCCATTATCCTGTTGCTTGGCGAGCTTAGGTCTTGAGCTTCTGATTGTCACCATTCCTCTCGACCTTCCTTAATTGACACCCTTTTGAAATAGTTAACTTCCCAAATTGATTTACTTGGAATGAAAACCTTGTGGCCCCCTTTTAATTGTCATTAAAGCACTAATGACCATGATTTCTTTCCCGTTTCTTCATGGTTTATTTCCCAATCCGAATGAATATTTCTTGCACTCAAAGAAACATAAATTAAATATGGATTCTTCCAATTTTGTGACATTCTGACGACAATTTACCTTTTGATCCTCAATTTCTTCGCCTGCACATTATTCTCAAAATTTATTAAAAACACCAGAATTTACTTGATTTTTCGTTACAAGGATTCAAGTTAAAAGCATAAAATCATAGTGTATTTTCTCATGATCAGGCTTCAACATTTTGGCGCCAGAAGGAGGGCCAGAAACTCTGGTTCTACCGACCTTAATATCAGGTTTACTTTTCCTTTGTTTATTTGCTAACTAATGGTAAAGTTATCTTAAACATAGGATACTGGTGGTCCTCGTGGAAGTGCACGTTTGGATATTATCCCTGGCATGGACAAGGAACAAACTCAGTGCAGCAAACATTAGTTGCGGGAAACCCGCAATAAGAAGGTGGTGGCCATAACCAGATGAATCCAGACCTTGCAATCGATCACTCGCAGGGCGCTATACAGAATCTTCCTGCTATGATTGTAGCTGAGACTCTGACAAATGGGCAAGGTGGAATTGAGAATGTTCAGAACATTTACCAACATTATCCAATCTCTTATCTAGGCTTCAGGTTCCTGCAGCTAGTGGGCAACGGTGGCAGCGAAGCCTTCCACCTAATGAGAACCCATCTCTAGATCAAGAGCAGCGAGCAGCTAGTTGACACGTTCTCCATCAGGATGTTCAGAATAAGGACAGTAACTTGGCAGCACCACCAAGGCTTGTTAGGATAGTGTTCCCAAGTCGCAGCTCTACAAGCAACAGTCAGGAATACCGTCAGGATGTCAGAGTCGTAGAAGAACTAAATATCGCTCGGGGAACCCAGCGAACCTCCCAGTGCTACTCCAGAGCCTCGACTGTCTTGAGCAATGAGGAAACGAGAATAAGAATCGTTTCCGTGAAGGAAAAACAATGACTCGTCGAGCGATGAAGTTGTCAATGAGTTGTTGCCAAACCAAATTGGAAAGATTGTTGTAACCATTGAAAGGATCGTGAAATTTTTGTAATAAATAACGAGGACACGTTACGAAAGGCTTTAGTTAAATAGGAATTTTTAAAACTTCCACTCCAAAAAACTAAAAAATTTAGAAGTGGTAAAAATGAAGCTTCAAATGATTATTATAACTCAGTACTAATACCATCATGTGTTATGGAATACTTGAACCTTAAGTAAAGCTCATTACGATAATGGTTATTTTTGAAAAAACATATATATTATTTACCGTACATCGTATACATTTCTTTTAGACAAAATAAACAAAAATAAAATGAAATAAAATATGTTTACTATGAAACATACTCGACTGTCCTTTTCATTGGTAATGACCATAGGTGATCAAATTGGATGAGTGGTAGGCAATGAACAATTTCCAATTAAGACAGCTTTTATGATCTCAGCTACAGATTTTTTGTAATCCATATCATTAATGCATGTTATATACAACACATTAGTTTCATATTACTTGTGAGTGTCAGGTCGCAACACAACAAAATTATTTTTTATTACATTTGTTCAATCAAGCAATTATTTGATTAATAAAAGAATTAGGGAGTAAGTAAAGAATAGAAAATGAGTTAACTTTAAAGCAGAGATCAGAATTTGAACAAGAATAGGAACACCCCAACTCAATAGAAAGCTAAATACTTTCAGAAAAAATATTGGTTGCCTTTCACAATTATTGAATCATTTACACTTGCATTGCATATGGTTTACTCGAGGAAAGAGAATACCAGTCAAAAGTTTCTAACAAGTTGTAATGTAAAACCATTAAATAATACATTTCTCGACAAATGAAATTAAGACACATGAATATCAGTTCAAAGTTTCCAACGAGTAATAATATAATGAGAAACCATTAAACAATACATTTCTCGAAGTTGGTGGAAACAAATGAAAATCAAGACACATGACATTATCTGCCAAAAGTTTCCAACAAGTTGCATGAGGGAGCCGGGTATCGAGGTGGCAAATGCATGTGCCACCGCATTTTCAGAAATCGGAATGGGGTCGGCCATGCTCTGGTCTCAATGGCTCCGGTCTCCAAGGTGGAGAAATATTGGTGCAATGCCAGCTTGATTGTGTCTGTCTGATTAGTGTTATATATACATATATTTCCTTTGAAAAAAAAGTTGCAATGTGAAACCATTAAATAATACATTCCTCGAATTTGCTGGTGACAAATGAAAATTAAGACACAAGATAATGTCAGTCAAAAAATTTCAACAAGTTGTAAGTTGTAAGTTTCTAAAAAAAAAAATACAATTTACAGAGTGCAGAAATTTTCTAAGTTGTCAGTCAATTTGAAGTTTACAAACACTGAAATTTTAATTGCTATGTAATCATTTGAAGCTATTCATAAAATCTGGAGGGTTCTTCAATGGCTTCCATTCTCCATTTTCAGTCTTTTCAGTTTTGATTTACTTTCAACAAATATATGCTATTTTAGTATCAAACACTAAACTCTTACAAGTAGGAGATTGGTGGCTACCAACACTGGCCATTACGTAATAATGTATAAATTTACTATATATATATATTTTAATTTTAGTTAAAATAATTATGTTGTTATAACTACTTTTTAGTTTCAAATTTTCATAATCGTAAAATACTAATACTAAACTTGAACCTATTATCTTTTTATTAAATTAGGGAGGGTATTAAAGACATTTTAAAGGCGAAGAGTTAAATTTCCAATAATCATTTTTAATTATACAACTAGCTTGTGTTGATACCTCTTTGTGAGTATACATTTTATAATAATCTAAATGATAGTGATCAGATGCAACAAATACCTAATTTTAATTAATTAATTAATTAATATTAGTTTAATTAGGTTAATTGGCATGGGTTGGTAGGTTTATCACTTTCATCCATTAATTCGATTCATCCTTTAATTACCTAGTCTTGTATGAAAGTTAATCCAAATATTCTTCAAGTCAAATTGGTTGAATTGGTCGGAGTTGGTAGGTTTATCACTTTCTAGGCTGTGAAGCCTGCAGGGACAGTCATGGTCTGGTTCATGAGTGGGTTATATACAGGTTCTCTGTGAGTTATGCATTTTATAATGTAAATGATAGTAAGATACAACAAATACCTAATTTTAATTAATTAATTAATTATTAGTTTAATTAAGTTGATTGGGTTGGTAGGTTTATCACTTTCATCCATTAATCTGATTCAACCTTACCTAATCTTGCATTAAAATTAATCCAATTCTTCAAGTTAAATTGGTTGAATTGGTTGGTTGGAGTCACCATTTCAATTAAGACAGTAATTGATATGTTCTACAATATAATCTTAAAACTTTCTATATTTTATGCATGCATGATTAGTATAAAAAAGTATCCATAATACTCTTCATATATTAAAATTATTTTTGAAATTTTAATGTTTAATCTATATTTTCGTGAATATAAATTATTAATTAAATGATTTCTACAATCTTCATGCCACAGATTAATTAGCCTCAAAGATTAATTTTCTTTGATTCTGTTGTGCCCTACTAGTGAAAACTAATCAAAGCTGGTGACTTGTCAATGAAAACTAATCAAAGCCGATGACTTGTCACCGAACTACTTTTTGACGTTTTGTTAATAAGAGGGTGTTTCTTTATTAATATGAAGTATTTTATTATCAAAGTTTAAAGTTAATTAGCAAGATGATGCTATTTTATTTGTATGAGGTACTATTTATCGCTAATCCAAGCCGACCATTTGTCACCAAACTATTTTTTGGTGTTTTGTGAACAAGATTTCTTTGGTGACACTAATATTATATTAATCAAAGTTTGATGTTTGTTAACAAGAGGATGCTCTTTTATTTGCATGTGGTTACTATTTTATTGCATGTGGGTGCTATTTTATTAAATAACTGATTTCCACAATCTCCATTCCACAAGTTATTATCAGCCTAAGAGATTATTTTTCTTTGATTCTGTTATGCCCTACCGGTGAAAACTAATCATAGCCGACAACTTGTCACCTAACTGTGTTTCTTTGTTGACACAAATACTATATTATTATGAAAGTTTGACCTTTTTTAACAAGAGGATGCTATTTTATTTGTATGTATTATTTTATCACTAAAGTTTGTCATTTTGGCTCCATTTTACAGATTAGGTAGCGTTCACTATTGTTTTATGGACAACTGCATAAACTTATCCTAATGTTGTCCTAAATCGTAATATTCAACGAATACCCTTAATACACATACAGCCCTCCACTGTTAGTAGAAGTGTATAATAGTTGATTGAGGTTATTTGATAAAAGTTCAAAATTCTCCCTACAGTTTGTAAGGAAAAGTCATAATTGCCCCCAATAGTATCAAAATTTAAAATAATCATTTTTTTATGATTAATAAAGTAATCAATTTTTTCTATGAGAAATGTGATATATTTTTCAAGATTAAAAAATCAACCAAAGCTATTAATATTTAAAAAAATAAATAAGCTTATATTATTAATATTAATTAAAGAAAAAAAAAAGGAAAAGAAAGAAACAAAAAAGAAGGATTGAAACAATCAAGTATATGAGCTAAACATGAACATGAACATAATTAGGATTGTTGTGATTTCTATGAAGATCCAAAAGTGGTTCTCGGTGAGTCATTTCAACGAAAGAAGCCACAATGCCTCCTCCTTTGATATCAAGGTATTCGTCTCCGTCGAGGTCGTCCCATATCTGGTGACTTCTATTTCCTTTCTTAGTTCTATTTTTCTGTTCTCATATCTAGTCCAAATTTAACAATTTTTTTTTTTATTTAAAAAATTTTTCTCTTTAAAGTTTTATAAAATATATATATATATATATGCACCATTGATGGATCTCTATCCACAGTGCAAATCTAGCATTTTCTTTATTTTTATTTTTAAAATTTTTTCCTTTTTCTTTAATGTATAACTAATATAATATTTGATCGTATAGTTGGAATTTTATGTTTTTATGAAGGGCAAAATTGTCCTTATACGTGTATAAAAAGTTTTCAAGGGTATTAATGTCTTTTTAAATTTTTTGTAATTATTAAAGATTTAAAAAATGGTCAGTAAAACTAAATTGATGGATTTTTAAAAGTTTAAAGATAACGAGAGTCATTAATACAAATAAGCTTAGAAAATTGATAATTTTAAAAAATATAGGTATTAAAATGACATTTTCCTTAAAACATAATTTTAACCTATTTTTTAACCCTTCCACGTCCGCCTCTGAGTATTCCCCATCTTAACCTCTTTTTTTTTTTTTTTTAACCAATTTTATCACTATTTTATTTATTATTGTTAAAATGAAGTAATTGCACAAAACCTCACTGGTTTGCCTAAAAACAGAGGGAAACATACTTTCCATTTTATTACACCAAACCCCCACACCTAACGTTGACTGTCCGTCACTTTAACGGTTGACCAGAATTTTGAGTAAAAGTCTAAAATACCCTCACCAATGTGAAGTACCAATTACCCATGAATAAGACAAAACAATTGAAAAAAAAAAAATCTTAAAAAAAAAAAAAAAATTCCAAACAGTGGAGATCCATCACCACCCAATCATCACCGAGTTCATCGCCCACCAATTCATCTTCCACAACATCCATCACCTAGTTCATCGACATCCTTTAATCATCATTCATCCATCATCCTCAACATTAACCTATCATCATCCTCACCATCATCAGCATAACAAAGAAAATTGAAAAATAAAAAAAGATTTAGATGAACCTAGATGTCCCAAAGCTGAGGCGATTAGATGAACCCAGGTGGTCTAGGAGTCCGCCGCTTGCCGTCCACAACATCACCACCTCCATCGTCAGCCAAAGACTCCAACAACCATTCGCACGACCTCACCCCCCCCTTCTCTCTGTTCTTTAATAAATCACCACATCTTCTGCTCCTCTGCATCAAAAACAAATTAATCAAAAGTCAAAAAACAAACCCAGATCATCTGAACGACCGCGAGAGAGACCCAGATTTCTGGGTCTTTGTTGCACGATGGAAACCCAGAAATCTGGGTCTCTCTCGCGGGTTCGTTCAGATGATCTGGGTTTTGTTTTGACTTTTGATTAATTTGTTTTTGATGCAGAGGAGCATAATGTGGTGATTTATCAAAGAACAGAGAGGAGGGGGTGAGGTCGTGCGAATGGTTGTGTTGGGTCTTGGCCGACGCTGGAGGTGGTGATGTTGTGGACGGCAAGCGGCGGACTCCGGACCACCTGGGTTCTCTAATCGCCTCAGCTTTAGGACATCTAGGTTCATCTAAATCTTTTTTTCTTTTTCAATTTTCTTTGTTATGTTGATGATGGTGAGGATGATGATAGGTTAATGTTGAGGATGATGGATGGATGATGATTAAAGGATGTCGATGAACTAGGCGATGGATGTTGTGGAAGATGAACTGGGTGGGCGATGAACTCGGTGATGAACTCCACTGTCGGAAATTTTTTTTTTTTCTTTGTTTTCAATTGTTTTGTCTATTCATGGGTAATTGGGTAACTTCACATTGTTGAGGTATTTTAGACTTTTACTCAAAAATTCTGGTCAACCGTTAAAGTTGACGGAAGTCAACGTTAGGTGTGGGGGTTTGGTGTAATAAAATGGTAAATATGTTTCCCTCTGTTTTTAGGCAAACCTCAGGGAGGTTTTGTGCAATTACTTCATTTTAACAATAATAAATAAAATAGTGATAAAATTGGTTAAAAAAAAAAAAAAAGAGGTTAAGATGGGGATACTCAGAGGCGGACGTGGAAGGGTTAAAAAATAGGTTAAAATTATGTTTTAAGGAAAATGTCATTTAATACCTATATTTTTTAAAATTATCAATTTTCTAAGCTTATTTGTATTAATGACTTCGTTATCTTTAAACTTTTAAAAATCCATCATTTAGTTTACTGACCATTTTTTAAATCTTTAATAATTACAAAAAATTTAAAAAGACATTAATACCCTTGAAAACTTTTTATAACACGTATAAGGACAATTTGCCCTTCATAAAACATAAATTCCAACTATCGATCAAATATTATATTAGTTATACATTAAAGAAAAGGAAAAAATTTTAAAATATAAAAATAAAAGAAAATGCTAGATTTGCACTGTGGATAGAGATCCATCAATGGTGCATATATATATATATATATTTTATAAAACTTTAAAGAGAAAAATTTTTTAAATAAAAAAAAAAATTGTTAAATTTGGACTAGATATGAGAACAGAAAAATAGAACTAAGAAAGGAAATAGAAGTCACCAGATATGGGACGACCTCGACGGAGACGAATACCTTGATATCAAAGGAAGGCATTGTGGCTTCTTTCGTTGAAATGACTCACCGAGAACCACTTTTGGATCTTCATAGAAATCACAACAATCCTAATTATGTTCATGTTCATGTTTAGCTCATATATACTTGATTGTTTCAATCCTTCTTTTTTGTTTCTTTCTTTTCCTTTTTTTTTCTTTAATTAATATTAATAATATAAGCTTATTTTTATTTTAAATATTAATAGCTTTGGTTGATTATTTTAATCTTGAAAAATATCACATTTCTCATAGAAAAAATTGATTACTTTATTAATCATAAAAAAATGATTATTTTAATTTTGATACTATTGGGGGCAATTATGACTTTTCCTTACAAACTGTAGGGAGAATTTTGAACTTTTATCAAATAACCTCAATCACTATTATACACTTCTACTAACAGTGGAGGGCTGTATGTGTAATTAAGGTATTCGTTGAATATTACGATTTAGGACAAACATTAGGATAAGTTTATGCAGTTTGTCCATAAAACAATAGTGAACGCTACCTAATCTGTAAAATGGAGCCAAAATGACAAACTTTAGTGATAAAATTACCCACATACAAATAAAATAGCATCCTCTTGTTAAAAAAGGTCAAACTTTCATAATAATATGTATTTGTGTCAACAAAGAAACACAGTTAGGTGACAAGTTGTCGGCTATGATTAGTTTTCACCGGAGGGCATAACAGAATCAAAGAAAATAATCTCTTAGGCTGATAATAACTTGTGGAATGGAGATTGTGGAAATCAGTTATTTAAATAAAATAGCACCCACATGCAAATAAAATAGTAACCACGCAAATAAAAGAGCATCCTCTTGTTAACAAACATCAAACTTGATAATAATATAATATTAGTGTCACCAAAGAAATCTTGTTCACAAAACACCAAAAAATAGTTTGGTGACAATGGTCGGTTGGATTAGCGATAAAAAGTACCTCATACAAATAAAATAGCATCTCTTGCTAATTAACTTTAAACTTTGATAATAAAATACTATTCAATTAATAAAGAACACCCTCTTATTACAAAACGTCAAAAAGTAGTTCGGTGACAAGTCATCGGCTTTGATTAGTTTTCATTGACAAGTCACCAGCTTTGATTAGTTTTCACTAGTAGGGCACAACAGAATCAAGAAAATTAATCTTTGAGGCTAATAATAATCTGTGGCATGAAGATTGTAGAAATCATTTAATTAATAATTTATATTCACGAAAATATAGATTAAACATTAAAATTTCAAAAATAATTTTAATATATGAGAGTATTATGGATACTTTTTATACTAATCATGCTGCATAAAATATAGAAAGTTTTAAGATTATTTGTAGAACATATCAATTACTGTCTTAATGAAATGGTGACTCCAACCAACCAATTCAACCAATTTAACTTGAAGAATTGGATTATTTAATGCAAGATTAGGTAAGGTTGAATCAGATTAATGGATGAAAGTGATAAACCTACCAACCCAATCAACTTAATTAAACTAATAATTAATTAATTAATTAAAATAGGTATTTGTTGTATCTTACTATCATTTACATTATAAAATGCATAACTCACAGAGAACCTGTATATATAACCCACTCATGAACCAGACCATGACTGTCCTCTGCAGGCTTCACAGCCTAGAAAGTGATAAACCTACCAACTCCGACCAATTCAACCAATTTGACTTGAAGAATATTTGGATTAACTTTCATACAAGACTAGGTAATTAAAGGATGAATCGAATTAATGGATGAAAGTGATAAACCTACCAACCCATGCCATTAACCTAATTAAACTAATAATTAATTAATTAATTAATTAAAATTAGGTATTTGTTGCATCTGATCACTATCATTTAGATTATTATAAAATGTATAACTCACAAAGAGGTATCAACACAAGCTATTGTATAATTAAAAAATGATTATTGGAAATTTAACTCTTCGCCTTTAAAATGTCTTTAATACCCCCCTAATTTAATAAAAGATAATAGGTTCAAGTTTAGTATTAGTATTTTACGATTATGAAAATTTGAAACTAAAAAGTAGTTATACAACATAATTATTTAACTAAATTAAAATTATATATATAGTAAATTATACATTATTACGTAATGGCCAGTGTTGGTAGCCACCAATCTCCTACTTGTAAGAGTTTAGTGTTTGATACTAAAATAGCATATATTTGTTGAAAGTAATCAAAACTGAAAGACTGAAAATGGAGAATGGAAGCCATTGAAGAACCCTCCAGATTTTATGAATAGCTTCAAATGATTACATAGCAATTAAAATTCAGTGTTTGTAAACTTCAAATTGACTGACAACTTAGAAAATTTCTGCACTCTGTAAATTGTATTTTTTTTTTTTTAGAACTTACAACTACAAGTTGTTGAAATTTTTTGACTGACATTATTTGTGTCTTAATTTTCATTTGTCACCAGCAAATTCGAGGATGTATTATTTAATGGTTTCACATTGCAACTTTTTTTCAAAGGAATATATGTATATATACACTAATCAGACAGACACAATCAAGCTGGCATTGCACCAATATTTCTCCACCTGGAGACCGGACCATTGAGACCATAGCATGGCCGACCCCTTCCGATTCTGAAAATGCGGTGGCAATGCATTTGCCACCTCGATACCCGGCTCCCTCATGCAACTTGTTGAAACTTTTGGCAGATAATGTCATGGTGTCTTGATTTTCATTTGTTTCCACCAACTTCGAGAAATGTATGTTTAATGGTTTCTCCATTATATGTTATACTCGTTGGAAACTTTGACTGATATTCATGTGTCTTAATTTTCATTTGTCGAGAATGTTATTTATGTTTACATTACAATTGTTAGAAACTTTTGACTGGTATTCTCTTTCCTCGAGTAAACCATATGCATGCAAGGTAAAATGATTCAATAATTGTGAAAGGCAACCAATATATTT
>JAIZFV010000461.1:0-17744 GCA_021234005.1 Nephelium lappaceum
TTATGTCAAAATCCTTTGGGGCAATGTCTACAATCCATTTTATTCTGGACATTAGTTATTATTTTTATTTTAATTTTCACACTGGTTAATTTGTGGCAACTGTTTTTTTTTTTTGAAATAAAATTTGTGCAACTAATTTTTATTATCAATTTTAGACAGATATAAAACACAATTAGACCTCATTAACAACCCTTTATTTATCAAAATAAGTTGGCATATAGAAACGAGTGTGTATCAATATACCATGCACAAATTTAAATGTGAGATTTCATGTTTCTTTTATATAATATCTCGTTTTTTACAATATATAGGAACACCAACAAAGTTGATTTTACAGACTGTAGCAAGATGGTATTTTTTTTTTTTTGTAGAATTCGATTTTATAATTTCATAATATTATAAAATCACTCAATGTCGTTCCTTAATATAATATTATTATTAATTGAAAAAAACACTAAATACAAGTTTGCATTACATCAATGTTATTGTTTAGAATTTCAAAATAAGGGAATGCTATGGTTTAAGAAAATGTTACTTATCCTTCCTTTCTTCTTCTTCTTTTTTTTTGTTTTTTTTTTTTTTTTTTTCTTTTTTTCCACATTGCACCCCGCTCTACTCCTCCTTACATCCAACCCCCTCGAACCAATACAAAAAAGATTTGAACCCAATATCTCTTACATATCCTAAGGTAGTGTTTGGTGCTAGGTTTGGGATAGGTTGGATTCAAAAATCCCAACCTTTCCAAATCTCATGTTTGGTGGGGCATTAAAATGAATGAGATTAAGATTTTTGGAATCCCAACTTTCATCCAACCCCATCTTTTAGCATTTTCATCTCAACGCCCACGGCCATGTCATTGGGTGGGGATAGATTGGATTGGATTTTATAATTTTTTTTTTTCCCTCCATTTCTCTCCTCCCTCTCAGGTTTCCGCCTCTCACCCCCATGGAAGCTCTCTTCTTCTTCTCTTTCTTTCTTTCTCTTTTCTCTCTTCTTCTTCTTTCTGTCCTTCTTCTTCTTCCACGCTCTGATTTTGCGTTCGCAGCCGTAGCGACGCCGAACTCCAGAACCAGATGCTCTGGTTGGGTTCGCTGAACCCAGAACTGATCGCTGATTTGGGTAGGCGAACCCAGAACCAGACTTTCAGTCTTCTTTTTTTTTTTTTTTTTTGGTATTATGATGATTTAATGTTGTTGAAGATGATGTTGTTATAGGAGATGATGATGTTGATGAATTGGATTGATGATATTGATGAATTGTGTGTTGATGATGTAGAATTATGGGAGATGATGATATGATGAAGTTGAATTGTGGAAGATGTTTTTTGTTTTTATTTTTTTTTTTTTTAGATTTTTTATAAAATTAATTTTATATAATAAAAGAATTAAATTAATTTATTTCAATCCAATCTCAATCTACACCAAACTGATATGATATAATTTTTAATCAAATCTCAAGTTTTACCAAACATGAGATGGTGATTTTCCATTCCAATCCATTTCATTCCAATCCCGCGTGCCAAACGAAGTCTAGAGATTTTAGCAATATCTTTTTACTATGTAAATACTAGAGCAAATTACATCAAGCCACCTTGAGATTAGGCATTTTACATATGAAAACAACTAGTCCAAAAACCAATGTTCATCCATTTGGTCGTTAGACTTGGGCTCAAATTTTGCATGAGAAGCAGTATATGGTCTTTTATTGAAGACACAGAAACGTATTAGATACAATCTTTATGAATATTGATATCTTTTTACTTTTTAAGTGATGATACATAATGAAATATGTACTGCGAAGACTCCTATTACGGATGGAATTAAAAGGTCAAATTGGTTTTTCCTAGCAAAGAGACACAATTGATTGACTAGCATTTCTTATGGATCTTAGGTTTAGATTAGAATAATTATGAGCAAATAATTAAAAGGAAGTGGTTAACAAATGCACATTAAGAATTGAAAAGAATAAAATATGAATTATTTATTTAAATTCTGAATTTTACAAGAACATATATTAATATGATCCTAAATCAGAAATTCATGGGAAAATAAAAGTTGCATTTGGAGGTATTATATATCAACAATAATAACATACATCAAATTTCAAGTCAGGAAAGAGACATGTTACAGCCGATGAACACCTATGGAATTAATTATGCTTTGGTTTTTCCAGACTGAAGAGACTGAATCTTCTGTTGCGCATTGAAGCATCCACAGATAAAAAATGAACCAATCAGAAGCAATTATTGTGATTGTAACATAGGATCTACAGAACCATCATCAAGCACATGCAATCAACTTAGGTTGCCAGCCACGTCTTATCTCCAATAGAGTTTCAGCTAAAAGAGTAAGAGATAGAACCAGCAAACCTCGTACTATGCAGCAGTTTTGCCAGTAAGATTAGAACTTCTCTGCATTGACATAAACAAAACAAAATTTTGAAATGGGAAAACAAGGAAGAAAACAAACCGCTTCTTTTTTGCTATTCTGCGTTTCTTTCCAAATCTTGAGCAGTTGCTTTACTTAATCAAAAGCATGAAAACAACAACCTAACAAACCATTTGCGGAAAAATCTTGCTACAAAAGAATTTTGACTGTACCAATTACACATTACAAGATGATATCTAAGGAGGATAAAATATGGTTGCTGCTGATCTACTGACTAGAAAAGCAACCGAAACTCCAACTTAATACAACTAACAATCAAGCACTCGAGCAATCAAAAACGTGTATCAGAAGAGGATAAAATATCGTTGTGGCGTTTTGATGCTGCTGCTGCCGCCCATAGATTCCAACAAACACCCCAGATGATAAAAATCAAAACTTCCTAGAAAGTTGCCATCTTTCTGTCAAAACAAACATACCCAGATAGAAACAACACTTCAACAATCCTACATTTGACTCCAAAACAACACTTGAATAAAGAAAATAACAAATTTTGACAGCCCAACAGACGCAGAAAACATGATGAACAACAGATTTTTGTTCATCATCAAAGCCTTCCCAGCAACACAATTTTCAAAATGCCTTTTTTAAAAAGCATTCCAAAAAATCTTAAGTTTGTTTATTTGATTGAAAACACAGTATATGAACATGATAGATACCAAAATACAAAAAGGAAGTCATATTGCATCCACTCTAACTTCCCGTAAAATTGCACATTTTTACCCTTTTATAGTGGAGTTAATTTTCCGAAAGAAGCATGCCTCCTGTCTATTTGTGTATTAATTTTTTATTATTTTACAATTATATAAAACAAATTCTAAATATATATATATAACAAACCTTCCTTTAGAATCAACCCACTCAACTTGATTGTAAGTGGGATTTAAACCCAATATCTCTAGCGCATTTGTAATAGACCTTAATCTTATCAACATTTTTTGACTATATAAATTCCGTAACCAATGCATTTAAAAAATAACCCGAAAAAGGTACTTGATTGATAGACAATTAATTATCCATTTAAAAAGCATATTTATTGCTAATGGGAGCAAAGATTTTCTATCATCCATTTTTTTGCTAAGTTTCGAATAATCTATTTACACATCAATAGAAAAAATAATGGATGATCAATAATGTTATATTTTTTCTCTCTTACATCACTCAATCTTAAAAACTTTCATCATAAAATATTAGCATCATATCAACATTGACAGAAAATCTCTATTCTCAATCGGGACCTAATTGGTCCGCTCTAAATTCGATCTAATTTTTGATTAGATGCCCCAAACCTGATTTGTGACCCAAACGATTGCCACTTTCCACCCAAAACCTAAACTCTTTTAGAATCGTCTAACTCAAACTCAACCTGTTTTGATTCAATTCAATTTTTAAAAAGTCATAAAATTTATATTAAAAATATATATACAAATAATAAATCACCATTAAAACTTAAAATAACTCAATCTTTACTTCAGTTTAACATCACATTTAAATAATGTCAATATAAAACTTTTAAAAAAATATAAATTTGTTGAGTACAAACACCAAAATAATTAATAATTATCACATAACAAGTTCCATTAGATACATCAAAATAATAATTAATGCATAACAAAGCTCCATACAAAGTAATAATGCACAACAATAAAAAATGAACTATAATAATATTAATATTAATAAAAATAATATTAACATTTAATAAAATATAATAAAAATGGGTTAATCGAGTTGGATCGGGCAAAAAATGTGTGAACCAAATATAACTCGAAATCTGGTTTCAATGCCCCAAACTTGCTCCAAATGGATAGGCCCTATCGGTTTGGGTTGCATTGAGTATTTTATTATCTCTAGTAAAAAGAGGAAAACTCATTTATTATTATTTTTTTTGTAAGGAAAAAAACCAGTAGGATTGATGAGTCATAAGAAAGCTTTAAAATTAAACCCCTTTGAAAACGTAGAAATAACTACTGAAGTGGGTCATATATGTCTTTATTTGAACAAATGATCTTTCTTACTTTGTATGCACAATTTTCACCCACTCTCATCAAATTTTTTGAATGAGTCAAGAAACCACCAAATATATGTACTTCAAAAGAAAAGAAAAGAAGTCTTTTTTTTTTTTCTTAAAAAAAAAAAAAAAAGTAGAAAGAAAAGAAAGAACTTGCCATGAGATTGAGATCCTTTTGCTTTAAATTAAAGTTGGGTTTAAATAAAGTAACAAAGATTGGGGTTTTTCCATGAAAGCTAGCAGGATGGACCTTGTCAATAATTCAAGATTATTGGTTCTTCACATTTTTTTTTCCTAAAAAATAAAGGTTTGTTACTATTTCTTAAAAGAATTCCATTGTGTCTTCTTCGATAAGTAAATTCTTTACCGTGTGACTACTCATAATTATAGTATACATCAATCGATTAAGGAGTCTATTTGTTTTTTCCACTTAAGACTCAATAGTGTTAAATTACACCTATTAAGTTATTTTCGTTTATTTTTTAAATAGTCAAATTACTTAAAACTACCTAAAAACAACTTAAAAAGTAAGTTAAAATTTTTAATTTTTCACTTAATTATAAATCACTTAATGATATTAAAAGTCTTTATTTCAAATCTATCCTCTCCAAAATAACATAATTCAAAATTTATCCTAATTTTATATTACTCAATTTTTTTTTCCTTGATACTTACAAAAAATATATTTGAAAAGAAAAGTCTAAATATATTTCATTTCAAATTATCATGGAATTAAACTAATATATTTTATTTTATAATTTAAACATTCATTTTCTAGTTTTTTTTCTTGAATATGTTAATATATATTTAATATATAAATATGGTATACTACTATATTTTTTAATCATAGTTTAATCATGAATAAATATTATTAATATGTACATAAAAACTGCTTTAGAATTTACTAAATTATTTATTTTCAGATGTTTGTATTAAATTAATTAAAATTACTTAACAACAAATAATTAAAAGGGTATAAATGTTAAATAATTATTTTCAGACAATTTTAACTTTAAAAACCAAGCAAATTTATAATTTATTCAGAGATTAAAAAAAAAAAAAACCAAATATGTTCTTCAATTTTAGGTTTCAATCACTAATCAGCTCTTAGTTTTCAACAGTACTGTTAAGTTTTAAACGAAAAAAAAAAAAAAATACCCCTAAATTTGAAAAGGTTTTTACATCAACAATGTATTAATTAATACTTTTGAACCAGATTAAAGTTCTTGTGTTTTTATATGATTAACTTACAAAACACATTCACCTTTCATCACAATAAAATTGATATGGTTGAATTTCATGGTTTCCTTAAAATTTAAAGAATTTTTAGAAGGATGAGCATAAAAATATAGCCAATACTTCATAGTCTTATACTTCAAGAAAGGCAGATTAGATAGATAGGGATAATTCCCAAAAACTTATTGTAGTTTACAAAAATATTCATTTTACCATTTATGATTTCATTTTATTTAAAATTCCCTGACGTTAATAAATTAATAGAAAATATTCATTTCATCCCCTATAACTTTATCATCAATCCATGACCATCAGAGGTATTATCATCATTTCACATAACTTCAAGAGGTATTTTAAGTACTTTTATTAATGTCAGATGAGATTTTGGATAAAAATGAAATTATAGATAGTAAAATAGATTTTACAAACTATAGTAGTTATTTTAGGATTATCTCTAGATATTAAAGCAAACAAAATTAAGCTCATCAGAAAGTACGTTAGTGCTTGGTTTCCTTCAACAAAACAATCAAATGTATTCAGGTTGGCACAGAAAACATGATCCAGAAAGCCTTATGACGATGAGGATAAGTCTTGGCAACATAAGAGAGTTGGGGGCCATAACAATAAAAGTACAGATCAATCACAATTCTTTCTATGAATAGTTTCTGTTGAAATACAAGTATCTAAAGTCCATTTTTGTTTAAATAAGAAAGGAAAGCTTTCCAGTATGACTCAAATGTTTTTCATGAATATAAAGAGAAAGTGCGAGCCATGAGTAGATATGTATCATAGCAACATTCGAAAACTCATCAGTAAGTTTTTTTGTCATATGGGACAAAAAGTAAATGTCACATTTATGCTTCTTCAATAAGCACAAATATTATTTCTTTTTTTATTCTATGTAGATTTTATTTAGTGACGGTAAGAGAAATAAGATATCTTGCCTCTTAATTTGTGACTTTTTAGGTTAATGAGGGTCTATGTTTACATGTAGGTAGTGATGTAGATGGAGACTTACATGATTTCTAGTCGCAGTTACTTGAAAAGCCATTTTATGGTAATGTTTGATGAAAATTTTGTATTTGAAGCTTGGAGAGAAATTAATTAAAATATTTTATAAGAATTCAAGAAATATTAATAGTACAACACAATGTAGATTGTACCACCCAATCCTCACTTGTATTTAGCTAATGCCATCCCATTCTTTTTCTTTTTCTTTTTTTTTTTTGACATATTACATACATTATACAAACATCGGTAATAATATCGGGTTCTCTAGATAAGGCCTATTGACGCCTGGCCCGGAAGGAGACTCCTGAACGCGGTAGAAAGGCTCCCAAGCAATGGAGGAGAAACATGGGAAAAACTGCCACAACTTAGTGGCACCAGCCCTTGAACCATGCACTGACTCTTTGCTGGACAAGCAAAGACAGTGTTGTCTCCACTGAGGTAGCACACCAAGTGTAATGTCATCCCATTCTTATTATACCCTTATTCCATCAAGTATATGAATCAAAATCTTAAGTAGTGACGGACTCAAAAATTTTTACAAGAATGGGCACTTATACAAAATAATAACAATAATAATAAAAAATTAAAAACATTACCAATATGATTTTTTAGAAAATTAAAAATTTGATAATATGATGAAATTCAAGATAAAATAAAATAAATAGTGCACTTAAATTTTACATAAATCAAATAATCTAACACTCAAAAAGTTCTAATTGAGGTATTAAGAAAATAAAAACAAACGTAAATTATATGTCATTCTAATTTTCCTCGATTAGACTTTTATTTTGAATTATTATAATGTCTTTATTAATTTTATTGAAAATATATGTCTCCACATAAGTAAGCAAGTTGTATCATGTATTCCCCATTCAATTAAGTAAAACTAAAACTATTAAATATATGGGAAAAAAAAAAAAAAGAGATTTTAGGGTTTATTGATTAAATATAGTAAATCAAAATTTGATATTTTAGAATTTATTGATTGGGTGTATGTCAAACTAAATTATTAAATATAAAAAACCAATGTATGAGGAAGCAAAATTAATAGTGTAAATTCAAGAACTTATAAATAAAAATTTAATATATATATAAGAAAAATTGGAAAAGTACGAAATTTTAATTCAAGATATGAAATAGATATTTATTGGGGTGGCCACTGATCTGAAGACACAATCTACATCTTTATAATATTAACTAAGATTAATTTATTACCTTTTATATATTACTAATTCTCGAAAGAAAAGTCATTTATATAAAAAATCAGAACGTTGAAGAAAAGAAATGAAATATTTCACTTTACTAATCCAAAGTATTAACTACATCCTGAGGTTTAGACATCTTTTATTAAAGAATAAACAAAACGACGAACCATACATAAAAGCTCATATCTCTTCAAAAAAAAAAAAAGACATATATATATATATATATAAACTCATATGAATACAATATATTGTAGTGCAACATTTTTTTCTTATCATATATAAAGTGTTTATGAAGAGCACATATAGTATTGGTTGAATAACTATGTAATCCATATCTATATTTATGTTAAGGTTTGAATTTCACTTTACATACAAAATAGTAAACGTGGAAAGACCTGTGTTATATTATTGTGGAACCAATTATTCAAACCCTATTATTGGTACATATTCTAGGGTTTGGAATTTGTAATAGAAAGGATCAACAAAACTAAACTATTGTCCACCCCCACATAGACCTTAGCTTAATTGAGAACTCTTGCCCTAGATTGCCCCAAATTTACGAAGTCAACCTTAAATGATAAAGATAGGGCAAGATCTTGACCTATGAAAGGGCACAGTATGAGGAATTGGGAAAATTTGTATCACAAAATCATTGTTGGATTTTTATTTTGTTCTGAAGATCAAGTCTCCCCTCACCAAGAAAATGTGGTGGATGATGACTTGAAAGCTCAAACTTCAAAGATAGCAAGTGTCACGTGACCTCCATGTCATTCTCACGTGAAGCCCCCTCCCCGCAAATACCCTACTCTACTGCTCTGTTTCTCTCCCCTGCTTTTTCAACTCCCCTTTAAGTCTTGAAGCAACACAACACAACCACTTTCAATTGGAGGGAAACTCATCAAGCCCTCCATTTCTCATCGGACGGCTGTGATCACATCACATCACTCTTCAAATAAAATTAAAAAAAAAAAATGTCGTTCGTAAATAAAATTGTAAAATAGTATAGTGATAAATAAAAGGTAAAAAATTAAAAAACAGAGGAGAGAAGAAGAAAAAACTTGTAGAGAGAGTTTTGGTGAAGAAGATAACACAAAAAGCAGCCGATTTTTGACTTCCATTAACAAAACCACGACATACCCACAATTCTAAAACCACTGATCTCTCTTCCTTTTGTTTGTTTCTCTGCAAAGAGACCAGAAAAAGAAACCTTCAACTTGTGCAATGAAGTTTTCACCTTGTAGTGAGTTGGTTTCTCTTTTCTCTTTTACACATTGTGGAATGAAATGTATGTTTGGTTTCTGAGAAAGGGTCGGCATCAAAATGAGAGCTTGCAATGCAATGATGATCTCTTTCATGTGTTTGAGTTTGCTTCTTTTGTTGTTGTTTTCTAAAGAGAGTTTCTCAGCAACCAAACAGCGCAGTTCTCTGTTTCTCTTCTGCTCTTGTAGATTTCAGCTTTGTAAATGAGTAATCTTTTTCTTGTTCTTTGTGGTGCAGCCTGATTTGGGAGACTTTTTTTTTTTTTTTTTTTCTGCCAAGTAAACATTTTAATTTCCACGGATCTTGAGGTGAGTAGTATTATATTTTCCCTATAGAAGTCAAATCATAATGTTCATTGTATCTAATTTATAACAAAATTTATGTATTTGCATAGTAGATGTTCACTAGGGTTTTGTATGCATTTCTCTCATTGTTGTGTTGTAGTTGTATTCATGAGTTGTGAACAAATTTTGTCTCACTTTGTTTCGTGATTTTCTAGTAAAAAAAGTTCAAATGGGGTGTTGTTTGATGTTTAGTTTTGTATGTGTAGTAAATTGTTTGTGCAGATAATAGAATGGAGAAGGAGGGGAAAGAGCCAGAGCCAGAGCCAAAGATCGAAGGAGACTACTGATTTTGTGTTACAGTGGGGAAACAGGAAGAGGCTTAGATGTTGTAAAGTGAAAAAGGACTCCAAAAACTTGGATGAGAACAACAGCAGTAGATCAGCTGGTGATAGTTTGTTGAAAAAGAAGGTTTCGTCTCGTGCTGTTTCGGTTGAGAAAGGATCTCCAAATCGCCTCAACAAGTAAGTTAAGAGAATACCCAGAAAGGGAAATGTTGAGTTTTGTTTATAGTTGTTTGGAGAAATGTTTACTTTGATGTGAACATGTGAGAAAATTTATGTAAAGTTAGTGTCTTTCTGTTTGTTTGTTTGTTTTTTTTGTTTTTTTTTTTTTTTCATGTGTTTGTATTTGCTTTAATTTGATTGATGAATTATAGTAAATGCATTCCAGTCACTTGATTTGAATCTTGTTTAGTTTCTAGAGAAATGCACTAAATGAAAAGAAAAAAAAATCCTAGAAATAATGATATGGAGAAGTTTTCAAGTAATTGAAATGCAAAGAGGTGTTCATTTCGTCTTTGTTTTATTACTCGAATTAGCAACAGGAGTTTTAATTGGTAAGACAGAAGAAGATTGTGTTAGCAAATTAAAACCTGAATCTGTATTGCACTTTTTGGCTAGTACAGTTTGGCAAGTAGCCAATATTAGTTTCCTAGTGATAGTACAGTTTGGCTACCAGCTATTAGTAGCCTTAGATTTCTTAAATTATATATTCCTAAAACATCTCAAGAACCAAACAGAAGATTTGCAATATCAAATTTGTCCTTCTGAATTTTAGTCTCTTTGGGTGGTGAGAAGTGTAGGATTTGAAGAAAAAATATGGAGAGCGAGCTTGGCAGGGTTGAAGAATTCAAGTGGTTGCAATTTGCAACCGAGTTTTATTTGCTTTAATTAAACCTAAGATTTCATGAATCAAAAGAAGATTTTGCAAATTAAGATTGCTGATTCTTTTTAGTGTTGCTTTTTGGCTGCAGGAACTCTGAGTCAACAATGAATAACCGCAAGCCTCCAGTGACTTCACCGGAGAAGGAAGATAGGTACTACACAACTCGGGGTTCATTAGGATTTGATGAGAATGGAAAAGTGTTGATGGATCATTTAAAGGAAGACAAGAAACCTCCCCTTTGGCCAAAGCTGTTTATCACTTTGTCAAGCAAAGAAAAGGAAGAAGATTTCTTGGCTATGAAAGGGTGCAAGCCTTCTCAAAGGCCTAAGAAAAGGGCCAAGTTGATCCAAAGAAGCATTCTTGTAAGTCTCCTTATCAAACATCTATACTCTTTTGGGAACAGAAAAAAAGATTGAAAAATTAGGACGAGTAACATCATTTTGATCTTGGTTCATGTGGATGAAAATATTTTATTGTTTTTCATGTGTGTGTGTAGTTGGTTAGTCCTGGTGCATGGTTATCAGATCTATGCCAAGAGAGATATGAAGTTAGAGAGAAGAAAACTTCAAAGAAGGTACTTCATTATAGTGTCTTTTTTCTTTCATTTCTTAGACCATTCTGTACCTCTTGATGTGGTTAGTTGCTAAGAAAAATGCAAACAAAATAAATAAATAAATAGAACATTAAGTAAATCATAAATTTCGAATCATGGAAGTTCCGTTTCTGCAAAACTCGATCACGTTTGTATCAAAATTCATGTTTTTGATACTTCTTAGCGTTCTCACAGCACTTAGGATGAGACTTATACACATTATAAATGGAGGCATCTATGTGAACCTAATAGTCTTTTATGTCATGCAGAAACCAAGAGGATTGAAGGCTATGGGAAGTATGGAAAGCGATTCGGAATGAAAGAAAAGGGATAGACACAGCCACACAGAACAGAAGCTAGAATTTTTTTTTTTTTTTTTTTTTTTTTTTGACTTATGGTAGTTGGGAAAGACAACAAGATGTAGAGATGGTTTTCATGGCAAAATTCTTCTCTTGTTTGTTTTTTGTAGAATTTGCATAGCCACGACATTTGAAATAGATGATGTTTCTCTCATTTTTTGAAATAGGCTGCTTAAATGCTTTTGGAAGGGAGTTGGCTTTTTCCTTTTATTTTCCTTTCACGGGTCCTTGGCCGTTATATGCAGCTTTTCATGACCTATATTTACTTCTTGACATTTGCATTTTTCAGTTACTTGACCGGTCAAAGCATGAGCCTTGATCAACACTTGCATATTACGACAATACAATGATCTGAGGCCTGAATATAAGCCTTAAAAAGGCCATGGGAGAGGCTGGAACTGGAGGAGCAACCCAACGCATTTGTTTATCACCTCTAATTACATTTTCTGGGAGCAGTTACAATCTGAGTACTGTTTCTTTGGTGTTTCCATCAGTGGACAGTTCCCAGTTCCCTGTTGATGCTACTGCTTTTGGTGAAACAGATGGAAATGAAATTCAATATATTTAAAGTAACAAAGCCACAGAAGGTATAAAATTACAAAACTATATCAAATGGAGCTATATTGCAAAGAACATTTGTACAAATGATTGGTTGTTGAAGCTTACAAAGCATTTCAAAACTGCAGCTGAACTCATCTCTTTTCCAGCTACAATGCTTTTCTGTATCTCCCATGAATTAGGCATTAGTAATTATTTTCCTATTGCTTTCCATTTTTTTTTTCTCTACATTTACATGATCAGAGCTATATTCCTTACAATACCTACAAATGTACAGTTTGCCACCCAATAACCCTCTCCGATGCTGGCAGATCCGACTAATCAGGCCACGGACATTTCTATGTGATCACCCCTCATGTTTAGATAATCGCATTGTGGTGCTTCCATGAATGATAAATTTCCACACTATGAGCTTGCAAAAGATATCGACATTTGGAGTTGGCCATCCTTGAAGCTTAGAACCACAACATGCACAGACTGCTATGAAATAGACTTCAAATCAGTCCCTTTGGTAGGTTAAAGATTTTTATTGAGAAATCAAAAGTATCATATTTTAGCAGCGTTAATAGTTCTAGTTGAATTTTTTTTGGAAGACACGGTGATGCACCAATAAGTGTTATTCCATAAGAGTTCATATTTTTAGCTTGACAATACAAAACTACTAGGACACAAATGTAGAAAGAACTGTGGAGTATGCATGGATGTAAACAAAAATGAAAATAGGAACTGACCTGGCTGTTCTGTGCATTGATTTGTGGTTCAAGAAAATTGCTTGCGTTGCATATAATCCATGGAGAACCCAGCACCTCAAAAATTTTGCAGGCCAGCTTTTGAAGCCTTAAGGACCAAAAATCAACAGACGCACCACTAGTGTACTATAAAGTTTCCAGGATTATTGATGCTTTAGTGAAAACGAAAGAACAAATGGTGCTTCCTCCCCTGGGTGTATTGTGGTTGGCACTATCGTGTAACCCTTTGGATCAGGCTCCAGAACCATTTCACAAGATATTTCTCGGGAATTCACATAATCTGTCCCACCAACTGATTCATGAAGGTAAATGTTGTGAGCAGCTCGACGACCACGAGTTTTTAAGTATCCTCATGCCAATATAGAACATCATTGAATCATGACTAGATTGATAATTTCTAAAACCAGCTGCTGTCCTTGAAACAGCTCACACCCTAGACAATAGTCACACACAATGCCAGGTAAGTCATAAAACTCAGAAAAAAGAGAGCATTTTATACAACATTCTTCTGCTCAAGGCTGGTTACCAAATATACCTGAGTTAAGGTAATGAACACATGAATTGGATATGATGCATCTGAACCAGTGGCAGTCAATCGGAACTGTGGATTTTGATTCCATGAAGCATAATCTTGGCAACCACCAGCACTGTAACCTCGCCATTGGCCATGCACAGAATAGCGCATTTCAGGAGGGTAGACTCGAAAACATAAATGATCTGAAATGATTGACAAATTTCCGATTCATTTCAGATCAATTATGTTTTGTCGAGTCTACCCTCCTGAAATGCGCTATTCTGTGCATGGCCAATGGCGAGGTTACAGTGCTGGTGGTTGCCAAGATTATGCTTCATGGAATCAAAATCCACAGTTCCGATTGACTGCCACTGGTTCAGATGCATCATATCCAATTCATGTGTTCATTACCTTAACTCAGGTATATTTGGTAACCAGCCTTGAGCAGAAGAATGTTGTATAAAATGCTCTCTTTTTTCTGAGTTTTATGTACTTACCTGGCATTGTGTTGTGACTATTGTCTAGGGTGTGAGCTTTTCAAGGACAGCAGCTGGTTTTAGAAATTATCAATCTAGTCATGATTCAATGATGTTCTATATTGGCATGAGGATACTTAAAACTCGTGGTCGTCGAGCTGCTCACAACATTTACCTTCATGAATCAGTTGGTGGGACAGATTATGTGAATTCCCGAGAAATATCTTGTGAAATGGTTCTGGAGCCTGATCCAAAGGGTTACACGATAGTGCCAACCACAATACACCCAGGGGAGGAAGCACCATTTGTTCTTTCTGTTTTCACTAAAGCATCAAAATCCTGGAAACTTTATAGTACACTAGTGTGCGTCTGTTGATTTTTGGTCCTTAAGGCTTCAAAAGCTGGCCTGCAAAATTTTTGAGGTGCTGGGTTCTCCATGGATTATATGCAACGCAAGCAAATTTTCTTGAACCACAAATCAATGCACAGAACAGCCAGGTCAGTTCCTATTTTCATGTTTGTTTACATCCATGCATACTCCACAGTTCTTTCTACATTGTGTCCTATGTAGTTTTGTATTGTCAAGCTAAAAATATGAACTTATGGAATAACACTTATTGGTGCATCACCCGTGTCTTCCAAAAAAATTCAACTAGAACTATTAACGCTGCTAAATATGATCCTTTTGATTTCTCAATAAAAATCTTTAACCTACCAAAGGGACTGATTTGAAGTCTATTTCATAGCAGTCTGTGCATGTTGTGGTTCTAAGCTTCAAGGATGGCCAACTCCAAATGTCGATATCTTTTGCAAGCTCATAGTGTGGAAATTTATCATTCATGGAAGCACCACAATGCGATTATCTAAACATGAGGGGTGATCACATAGAAATGTCCGTGGCCTGATTAGTCGGATCTGCCAGCATCGGAGAGGGTTATTGGGTGGCAAACTGTACATTTGTAGGTATTGTAAGGAATATAGCTCTGATCATGTAAATGTAGAGAAAAAAAAATGGAAAGCAATAGGAAAATAATTACTAATGCCTAATTCATGGGAGATACAGAAAAGCATTGTAGCTGGAAAAGAGATGAGTTCAGCTGCAGTTTTGAAATGCTTTGTAAGCTTCAACAACCAATCATTTGTACAAATGTTCTTTGCAATATAGCTCCATTTGATATAGTTTTGTAATTTTATACCTTCTGTGGCTTTGTTACTTTAAATATATTGAATTTCATTTCCATCTGTTTCACCAAAAGCAGTAGCATCAACAACGGGAACTGTCCACTGATGGAAACACCAAAGAAACAGTACTCAGATTGTAACTGCCCCCAGAAAATGTAATTAGAGGTGATAAACAAATGCGTTGGGTTGCTCCTCCAGTTCCAGCCTCTCCCATGGCCTTTTTTAAAGGCTTATATTCAGGCCTCAGATCATTGTATTGTCGTAATATGCAAGTGTTGATCAAGGCTCATGCTTTGACCGGTCAAGTAACTGAAAAATGCAAATGTCAAGAAGTAAATATGGTCATGAAAAGCTGCATATAACGGCCAAGGACCCGTGAAAGGAAAATAAAAGGAAAAAGCCAACTCCCTTCCAAAAGCATTTAAGCAGCCTATTTCAAAAAAATGAGAGAAACATCATCTATTTCAAATGTCGTGGCTATGCAAATTCTACAAAAAACAAACAAGAGAAGAATTTTGCCATGAAAACCATCTCTACATCTTGTTGTCTTTCCCAACTACCATAAGTCAAAAAAAAAAAAAAAAAAAAAAAATTCTAGCTTCTGTTCTGTGTGGCTGTGTCTATCCCTTTTCTTTCATTCCGAATCGCTTTCCATACTTCCCATAGCCTTCATCCTCTTGGTTTCTGCATGACATAAAAGACTATTAGGTTCACATAGATGCCTCCATTTATAATGTGTATAAGTCTCATCCTAAGTGCTGTGAGAACGCTAAGAAGTATCAAAAACATGAATTTTGATACAAACGTGATCGAGTTTTGCAGAAACGGAACTTCCATGATTCGAAATTTATGATTTACTTAATGTTCTATTTATTTATTTATTTTGTTTGCATTTTCTTAGCAACTGACCACATCAAGAGGTACAGAATGGTCTAGAAATGAAAGAAAAAAGACACTATAATGAAGTACCTTCTTTGAAGTTTTCTTCTCTCTAACTTCATATCTCTCTTGGCATAGATCTGATAACCAACCAGGACTAACCAACTACACACACACATGAAAAACAATAAAATATTTTCATCCACATGAACCAAGATCAAAATGATGTTACTCGTCCTAATTTTTCAATCTTTTTTTCTGTTCCCAAAAGAGTATAGATGTTGATAAGGAGACTTACAAGAATGCTTCTTTGGATCAACTTGGCCCTTTTCTTAGGCCTTTGAGAAGGCTTGCACCCTTTCATAGCCAAGAAATCTTCTTCCTTTTCTTTGCTTGACAAAGTGATAAACAGCTTTGGCCAAAGGGGAGGTTCTTGTCTTCCTTTAAATGATCTCATCAACACTTTTCCATTCTCATCAAATCCTAATGAACCCCGAGTTGTGTAGTACCTATCTTCCTTCTCCGGTGAAGTCACTGGAGGCTTGCGGTTATTCATTGTTGACTCAGAGTTCCTGCAGCCGAAAAGCAACACTAAAAAGAATCAGCAATCTTAATTTGCAAAATCTTCTTTTGATTCATGAAATCTTAGGTTTAATTAAAGCAAATAAAACTCGGTTGCAAATTGCAACCACTTGAATTCTTCAACCCTGCCAAGCTCGCTCTCCATATTTTTTCTTCAAATCCTACACTTCTCACCACCCAAAGAGACTAAAATTCAGAAGGACAAATTTGATATTGCAAATCTTCTGTTTGGTTTTGAGATGTTTTAGGAATATATAATTTAAGAAATCTAAGGCACTAATAGCTGGTAGCCAAACTGTACTATCACTAGGAAACTAATATTGGCTACTTGCCAAACTGTATAGCCAAAAAGTGCAATACAGATTCGGTTTTAATTTGTTAACACAATCTTCTTCTGTCTTACCAATTAAAACTCCTGTTGCTAATTCGAGTAATAAAACAAAGACGAAATGAACACCTCTTTGCATTTCAATTACTTGAAAACTTCTCCATATCATTATTTCTAGGATTTTTTTTTCTTTTCATTTAGTGCATTCTCTAGAAACTAAACAAGATTCAAATCAAGTGACTGGAATGCTTTACTATAATTCATCAATCAAATTAAAGCAAATACAAACACATGAAAAAAAAAAAAAAAAAAAAAAAAAACAAACAAACAGAAAGACACTAACTTTACATAAATTTTCTCACATGTTCACATCAAAGTAAACATTTCTCCAAACAACTATAAACAAAACTCAACATTTCCCTTTCTGGGTATTCTCTAACTTACTTGTTGAGGCGATTTGGAGATCCTTTCTCAACCGAACAGCATGAGACGAAACCTTCTTTTTCAACAAACTATCACCAGCTGATCTACTGCTGTTGTTCTCATCCAAGTTTTTGGAGTCCTTTTTCACTTTACAACATCTAAGCCTCTTCCTGTTTCCCCACTGTAACACAAAATCAGTAGTCCCTTCGATCTTTGGCTCTGGCTCTGGCTCTTTCCCTCCTTCTCCATTCTATTATCTGCACAAACAATTTACTACACATACAAAACTAAACATCAAACAACACCCCATTTGAACTTTTTTACTAGAAAATCACGAAACAAAGTGAGACAAAATTTGTTCACAACTCATGAATACAACTACAAACACAACAATGAGAGAAATGCATACAAACCCTAGTGAACATCTACT
>JAIZFV010000462.1:0-12704 GCA_021234005.1 Nephelium lappaceum
TTAAGACTCTTACTAAGTTTAGACTTCTCCACGTGACCTAATTTTAGGGATCATGCATTGAAGAAGTGTCCTTCTTATGTTCAAACCATTCCTGAAGTACAATCTACCAAACTAGTATTCCTGAGAAAGCAGGAATCAACTTGTCTTATTGCTTTGGCAATTTATCTTGCAACTCATGTAATGAATGGTTAATGGTAGTACTTAAGATACTCCCGAGTTTTAACCATATATGCTTCTACCTTCTGTTGGTCATTGTGACCAAAAATCAAATTAATATCAGTGTACAGAACACAAGCAACATCATACCCAAAAATCATCTGAATTTGTTTGCATGCATCAAACTATGGATTCTATTAACTAATTCCAAATGAAATCAACACAATGCTAAGTAAATCAAAATGGAACAATTATGTAATTTCATAGAGCCTCTAAAGACCCCCATTGACTGAACATCAGGAAATAGGATTCTAGTTTGTAATATAGGAATAAAACTTTATACCTTGGATCTAGTGGACTTCCCATTATCACCATATTTTTTACCAGAAGGGCTAGCCTCCACAATCTGACTGATTTATTGGTTGATCACTTGATGTATAATCATGTTGAGATCAGATTAGACACAGACTGGACAAGAAGCCAATGGCGATATCTTCCCCCGTTTGATGAAGAAATAAGTTTTTCCCATTGTCTAAGAATAAACGTTTTGTCACATCAACAATTCCATGATTTGCTCCTGCACATCAGAATCCATGAAAGCAACCTGGTCTTTGCCAACTGAAGATGTTGATAGGAAAAAACTGATAAGTTTGAAGTGCCAGGAGCAGAGAACCTTGACAAAAATACTCGCCTTGAAATATCCCTGAAAAAGTAATATGCCATCACCTTTGGATGATTTTTGTCAAGAAAGAAGAAAAGGAGCTGTTGCGTGAGACACCAGCACCATCTTAAAAAGGAAAAGAACCTGGCTGCGACCATTTAAGGATAAAAAAGCTTAATTTGTGTAGTTTATGAGCATGACAGGAAAAGAACTCATACTCAAGGACTCTCATTTTAGAAAAGAGAAGATGAGAAAAGAAACCCGATAAACGATTAACTAATTTAAAAAGTGTGGCAATAAAGCACAGATAACAAGATACAGCTCAAGAAATGATCAAACAATAAGGATACTAACATATTGCATTACCAATAGCTTGAAATTAAAAGTTGTCTTATATTTGACACCCCCCTAATTTAATCCTGACACTGGTTCTTGTACTACTGCAATAACATAGCAAGAAAAGTTTTCGATAATGTGAAGACAAGCAAACTGCCAAGTCTCTTATTTTTAGAATACGAAAAAAAAAAAAAAAAAAAAAAAAAAAAAAAAAATTTCATCTGTATACAAGCTTCTAAGTTTAAGCATCATGATCAATTTTAATTAAGTATCAAACAAATTTCAGCGAAAACTCTGATATGCAAATACCAAAACAGAATGGTCATATTAGTGCTCAAAACTTTTGATTGGTTGATAACAGGGGAGAGGAACTTAAATCTCGAGATTCTGGACTATAAACCTCAGGGATGACAATTGTTATCCCATTGAATTGTATTTTAAAACCTTAAGACAGCTAAATGTTTAATTGGAAACCACTTCAATGAAGAATAGTGATTTACAGGATCAGGATTGCGGTGCTTTTAAATTTTTTACCTCAACATTGGAGGCTTCAATCTGTTAGTACGTTGATTTTAGATTTTTAACAAAATCAAATATTGAAAGTTGTTCTGATGTTAAATTATAGTAATCATATAGCACCTGCATGGTACCAAGTAGCTTTAAAATAGAAGATATGGAGCACTTGGACACTGGATAGAGCTCCATATCTGGCGATGGATGAGAACTAAAACTTCTCATCAAATACAACGAATATGGAAAAAAAAATAAAAAATGATGTAGAACTCATTCTACTAAGCATTCAAGTTCTCAGTACAATCCATATGGATCAACTGATTGAAATACTGAATAGAGCACACAAACATTTGGTCCCAATCAAGATGAATCCAAAACTGAGAACACACTGTAAGAAATCCAAAAAGCCCCAGAAGCTAACTGCTATGTTTAACCAGGATGAAATTGGTAGTAGACTAAAACCTAAAACCTTGCGTAATCAATTTTGTATAATGGAAAACCTCAAGCTGGCATGAAATGGAGATAAAACCTGAGTATGAAGTGTGTTCTACATGAATCTATTATAGCATTATCAAGTCAGAAAGATTAAAGTAAATGCATAAAATACAGTATATTAATTAGTATTGATGATCAATTAATAGAAAAATATACGAGTATATGAAGGACTACAATTGTGACCGTAATGCAAAGATAGGGAAAACACCCAGTGATTACCAAATCAACAAGTTCTCCACACATACCACACTTACCATACACCAAATTCTCCAAAACCATTGTGGCCAACCACCAAAGGTGCACATTTAATTATTCTCTTCAACTCCACTATGCAAGGATATATGAGATCATTAACTGGTATAACAAATTCTGTCATGTGTGCACTGCAAATGGTAAAAATCGGAGACATTTTAATTGTATTACCCAGTGGAATGATATGGTCACATGATGAAGAGCAAAAAACAAGAAACAACCCCTCAATACGTACATATTAAACAAGAAACACCAGCCGATACAAATACAAATAAGAAACACACCCAAAAAAAATCCAATGAAAAACACGCTGTTGACTAATGTGCCAAGTGTCCCACGCATATCTCAGAGGCCATGAATTACGCGCAAGATCTGGTAACTAATAAGAAAGTTTTGAAATATCATATCAATAAAAGTTTGACACATGAATCTTTATTCAAAATATGTTGAAAAACCTCAACCCACCATGATTGATGATATTTTCAAAAAGATGTGTACATAACAATATTTCATTGGATGGGCATACCGCTTAAACATGGTAACATAGAATGTCTACTCCACTAAAGACTTTCTCCAATCTCCACTAATATGAGGGAAGAAATAAAAGCCCATTCAAATAGTGTACATCATCAGCTTGTTGAATGATGAATGTGTTAATATGCAATTATGCACTTTCACGAAATGAGGTTGGTCCTGTGGTACACCCTCACATCTACATTATTGAGGTTGCTGGTTTGAATCATGTTCCACTCCAAACCCCAAATTGATTGTAATAGCTTTATATATATATATATATAAAATACTAGAAGTAGGTTTACACTAATAAGCAGTTGAAGCCATTCTTTTACAGGTTTATTCACATTGATCAAAGTAGGTTTAGAATCTGAAGCAGCTATCAGAAGTCCAGGACTCCACACAAGTTTTCCCTGGTATAAAGAACATTCCTACAAAATGTCATGGTTTAAAAGTAGAGTGATTGAAAAGAGAAAAGAGGGTAGGATATTTTAAGATTTATTCGAGTACAAGCATTTCATGTGCATATGAAATTTAAAATAGCTTTCCACCATCTGATTTCAAGTAAACAAGGAGTAAAATCCAGAATGCAACCAAATATTTTTTCGATGCAAGAAGTTCACTGCTATCATATGAAAATTTAAGTCATGAAGAAAACAAAAGAAACAATGTATAGCAATTGCTCAGGGAATAGAATAGAAGCAAAAGTTAACGATAAAATCCACCTCCATGTTGAATTCATTTCCCAGAGATGCAATTTTCCACTGCCTCCAACAGCAACAAGATGGTTAGGTTCACAAACCAATATGCACTGCATGGAATCAACTGTTTTCAATTTTGCCACAAGAGAAACATACCAGGTTTACTTGCACAATCTTCAGCGCATTCTCCTCAAAGCGATTCGATGTACATGTAGAACACAAACAATCAACTCTCCCTTCCCTGAGACCATGTAAAGGAAATCAATTCCCATAATCCTACTCTTAATTCATAACTATTTGACTACTGAGAAAATCAACCTGCAATAGGGTGTCTTCATGCTGTCAAGTAAAACAAGGGACTGACCATCTGGAGTGAATAGCAAACAAGAACTTTCAAGTGCAATCTAGTAAAGAGGAAAACAATTATCACATATTTCAGTGATGAACAGGCAAGTTTACCAAAGGAATAAAAAGATATGCTAGCAAAGAGCTGCAAAATAATCATATGAAAACTTACAATCTCTACCAAATCATCTTTTGAATAGGCAAATATGACTGACGTGTACCCAACAAACGAAGGGCATCCTATCCTTGGTGTCGTGAATTGCTAACGTGTAGAGGAATAGGGTTCTGTTTCTTATCACCAGAAGACCACATGAAAACACAATGTAGATTTCGTTTCCTATCGTGCTTAACTTTACTGATGAAACTGGCAAGGGGTGTATATAGCATCCCACAAGCTCAGCAGTGCCCCCCCAGCTCATATTCCTAAGCTCCATCTGCTTTTTGCAGCTTCAAATCTGAACTAACATTAAGTTTCTTAGCATTACAAGTGCTACATTCACAGATTTTAGCCTTCTGTTTTTGAGATGATACAGAACAATTAAACTCCGCAAGGTTCATTTGCCCAACCCAGTTCCTTGTCGGAACAGACTTCCGATTTCTCAATTGTAAGGTGCCATGGGCATATCAGAGTTATGACCGTCCCTTGCTCCAGGGTCACAAACACTGTTGAATTTTGAGATATAAACCGGCCCAACCATGGGATTGTCCCGCAATCCTAGCTTCAGCATCACAAAATTTTTCTGGGGTTTGTCCAGAACTCATTTGACTAGTCTTAGAGGCAACTATAGTTTCTGTAGCACAATGTGTTTTGGGAACAACATATCTCCAAAGTTTCTGCATATGATACTTTCTGAGAGAGGACCCTTAAATTTTTCTGCTGAAGGAACTGGCTTTGAGACCTTCTTTCTGGAGTATACTTTATTAGGTTCTTGAGCAGAAGAGCTAGTCTCAGCAGCTGCTGTTTTAGCAGGAACGTCCTTCCATGATATTTGTACACAACTACTCATGCTTCTTTGATTAGCATCATTTCCATCTACATAATAAAAATATCAGAAGCGTTTGGTCAATTGAACACCATAAGGATTAACTTCAATGATCTAAAAGAATAAGAAAATTGATCCACATGTATTTTAAATGGTTCATATGCTAATAGCAGATAATTTCATGTGCTTTTGACCATTTACAGCTTCCAGAGCTTGTTATAAGTTCCTTTCGTGGACAAGCTGCTTTTTAAGACAAAGGTATAAAACTAAACTGATGTATCCATTAATTTGGAGGGTGATAAGAAATTGCTTTCTTGCTTCCTTTGCCAAAATCTTGTTGGATACATCAGCTATGACTTATTCTGAGCATGTGAATATCAAGGTCACCACTACATCTAGAAGCCTAAGCTTAGTGTCCAGGCTGAACAATTACAAAAAGCCCTAATGCACCCCTCCCATGCAAAGCCAACGGGTTGTTATGTGTTTTAAAATTTAAACACTTCATATGAAAACAAATAGAAGAGCAAACATGGTAGAGTAGTGAAAAAATGCAAACACAGGAGGGGAGGGTCAAATCCAATACAAAACCTCTTGGTAGCCTAGTTTTGTTACCATGTCAAATTATCACTAAACCCAAAAGTTTAAGTTCCTAGGTAAAGATTCCAATAAACAAATTCAAGCTAACATCAAGCACTAATTTCAAAATCTACAGAAGAAGGTTGGAAGGCTTGGTTAAGAGATAGTACCTTCAGGACCTTCAGTGCAACTGCAATCAAGTGCGTTGAGGTCTTTTCTGCAGAAGATGGACACCTGCCTACTGAGTTTTGATCCAGATTTGCACAGACATCCTTTAATTTCTCAGAGAGAACTTTTTTGCTAGAAGACCTGCAACTTAAACCAGACTCAGATATGCACACCCTATCTTCCTGAAGCTTATTATCAGAAATCATGCGTACTTCATCATGGCACAAGATATGTTTGCTCTTGTCAGTCTCAACATGACAAACTGATGATTCATTCCTCACATCCAAGACATCAAGTTCTTTCCTAGTATTGGAAAGATTTGTATCTTTCTCAACACTACATTGATCGGTTTCCACCATATTAGAAGACAATGTTAATTGTTTAGTTGTATAATCCCCACATAAATCATCTTCATAACTGTCAGGAATAACAGACTTGGAATGTTCAGAACTTAGAACTACTGTACTAAGATTTATGTTCTGGCTTTGCGTCTTTCCATCCATTTCCCCATTTGTCTTCTCTATTATCATTGCAGCTGTAAATTTAAAGAAGTAACTATGACCCCAGTATATAAAAAAGAAAAAAAACTACACCAGGATGTATGAGAGAATTTTTTACATACAAATGCAAAGCCATTCTACCAGAGATTAGCAATATATTCACCAACGAATAAAAAGGTCTTAAAAATTCAACTTTACCAGGAAATGAAGCTTCCACAGAATGGCTAGTCTTTTTATTTTCCTCCTTCTGATCCACCCCACAAAACAAAGCTTCCGAAACCCTATTAACAGTAGCCTCTTTCTTCCTTGAGACCTTACTGAGTAGAGGTATTGCTGTGGAAGTAGAACAGTCATCATAGCCTTGGTGATTTCCTGACCAAGTGAATTGGGTTCAGTCTTTTCAGAACTTGCATTTGAAGCAACGTGCCTATTTCTTCTTCTATATGTGAATCAGTCACCATCTCCTCAGAAATGACAATGTTCGCTGTAGCTGAGTCTTCTTCAAATTGAAGTACTTTTATCTAGGATGGCTAGAGAGGAACATGAGGTGTTATCTGCACTAACTAAGAGTCAATGAAAAGGAAAATCACAGTACAGTTAATTGTGAAATGAAAAAAATTAAACTCAGCAGCCAAACTAAAAATAACAGTGAATAAGGATTACCTTGCACAAAATCTAATGTATCAGGGGCACAAAGATCGACATTTTCTACACCCAGGGAGTCTCTCGAGACTTGTGCACCTCTAGCTTCATCTTTTGCTGCCCCCAGAAAACCGAAATTCTTTGACCTATCAGGCTGTGAGAAGTTAAGAATGTTTCTCATAACATTGTGCAGACCAACTACAAAACCATAATTTTATGCAAATTTGCCAGAAAAGGAAAATAACAAATGTGCTTAAGCATCAGAATGAAAGTGTTATAATCAATGCAAGTTCCTAATTTTATAAAGTGGTAGATGGAAAACACACAGATCACAAAAGCATCAACATTTGCTTAAACTGGTTAGCTTCTAGAGCAAAAGGAGAGACAAGAGAGAGAGAGAGAGACAGAGAATGGGGAAATATGCTCACAGGGTTTCCCTCTTCAGCAATATTGTTGACCATCTTAATGGATTTACAGATCTCAGAACCAGCAAACTTGCTCTCTTCTAGATCAAATTCCAAAGGAAAACCATCTTTGGACTGCAAGTTACCATCTTTCTCCTCGACTGTTTTAGATTTTAAGCACACTGACGCCTGCACTGATCCTTGATGTTCATGGAAGTTATTCTCTTGTTCTGAAGCAGACAGAGGCATGGAACTCAAATGTTTATGACTCCTCTGATTTTCAGGTAAAGAGTTTGAAGCGTTAGCATTAGATGTCAAACCTTGAGATCGAGGTTTTTTAGAGCCATTTCTATCTACTTGCTTCGTATTTGTAATTTCACTTTTCCTACTTCTCTTCTTTGTAATCTTTGGTTTCTCAAGTGTGCCTGAAGATCTGAATATATACATGTATCTGGATGTTGATTATCGTGCTTTGCGCTGGAAACCTCATTGCAGAAGCTGGACGATAACAAACTCTTTTCTGCAGTGCCATTGACATTTGCTACCAATTCTCGAAGTAACCTCTGGACAAATGAATTTTTGAACCCAAAAAACTGCACAATCAATCAAAGAAAAGTTCCAGTTAGCAAAGATATTGAATTTTTTTTTCTTTGTTAACCGGTTCATATAATTTTGGAACTGACGGTTTGGAAATAACAATGGAATTAAATGGGATCCATTTGATAGTAGAGGAAAAAATCAACCAGATGCAATTTATAATTAGTCCCAAGAAGTGCGTATCCAATAGTCAAGTGCGGCCAAGAAATTAGCCATGACAAGACAAGGAAAAAACATATTAACAAACATTCATGAGTAAGTTATAGAAAATGCTTCAATAGGAGCTACTTAGACAAAAACTCTAAAAAAATTCTTATCCGAATGTTCAGTTTTATGACGGTAACTGAAACCCCAGTGGTATCGTTAGATATCTTCATATTTTTCACCTCCAGGTAAGCATCACTGGGATAATCATCGGGCACTGAAGCCAAAGCATCAGGCTACAAAAACAATTATATACATCTAAAATGAAATAACTGCATCATATTTCCATATGGGATCATCAATTTCAGTTCAACACATACCTCTCTGTCTGACCTGTTGAAGCCTGAAGGCAATTACATTATGATCCCTTCTCAAGTAATAATATCAAAACCAAAAAATACACCAATATGACTGTACTACAAGAACAAAAAAGAATGGTATTAAAACTAAAAACATACTCTCATATCTGAACCTTTCAACATATAGTCTCACACCAGTAGTCAACAATTGTCAGCCAACAGCAAGAGAATTGTGATCAAGAATGTTTTTGGACTACCTAGATTTAGGGTTCTGAGTGATATTAACCTTTTATTTTATGAAGAGTAGTATCAAAACAGTCAGAAATACAATATTCACAGCCATGACAGCAGTAAAGATGAGGATCTTACAATTAAAAGATATCACATAAAAAATGATATACAATAATCATAGTAAATAAAAGGAAGCACAGAAGCATCTCAAGATAAAAGCCCATAGAGGATTAGGTATCCAATTTCATTTCAGATTATATGACAAACACTGAGGAAGGGAACAACATAACCATGATCATCCATGCTAGATGCAAAATCAAAACACAATGCAGATGAAATGCACTAATATCTACCTCAACACCATCTATCTTGCATGAAAGTCTCTTGCCATGCCATGTCTTCGTGCGAGGGCAATGTTTCTTCTGAAACTTCTCCCAAGCCATATCTGGAGTTTGTCCAGAGCATGAATGTCCATCAGAGAAGTAATCTGCATGAAAATATGGAGCTTATATATTTCAGTAATTTCTTGGAAGACAATGCAGCCAAAAATCAAAAGGCAGCTTAAACCAAAAGCTGCAAGGTCTGCTTACACACCATAAATAAAGCCCTTTTGGACCATCATGATTTCAACCTTACAAGAGCTCCCATTATGAGCTGAACAGCATGGTATCCCACTGGGTAAGGTAACGATCTTTACCCTACAAAACAGGAAGATTCAGACAACTGCAAGTGTTACATTAAATGATACATAGCAGACCACATATTGCATATAATAATATCTACAACTCCATATCTTATGAGGACAATGGGCCAAATCTTCAGGCAGCAGCCTAACGACAAATGTACAGACAAGCTTTAGTCAGTAGTTGTTTTGTTCTTCAATTTTACTTTACCTATCTTAAGCTTATTCAGTATCACAACTATTATCATCTCAATCATAAATCATTAAAACGTAGATCATCTAATGGACTTATTTAAGCACCTAAAAATATTTATTGCTAAAGAAAATGACACAAACCCTTTTCCCTTCTTAGAATAATTATACAAATCTTGATAAACTAGTGACTTCTAAACTTAGCAGTAAGAACCTTGAAAAGCTTAATCAGCTTAAAGACCCGTTCTAAATTTCTAATCGCAAAACCAAAATGTTGAAGTTTGTTTAGGACTCTCAAACCTCTCCAAGGATTTTCAAATTTTCAAAACCAACAGAAAACAGACATATAAACAATCCCCACAACTATCCGGCACACTTCAACATAGCGTTGGCATGTTTATGTTCACATCAAGCACTGGTTTTTGCTCGGCTCAACCTCACCTCCATTAAAGCAATTTGATTTAAAAACGTTGGGGAATCACAGGAATGTTCATTTAAAGTATCTACTAAATATCTCACAAATTCATATTTTCCATTTTTTGAATTTCTCTTCTGTAATTAACCTAATTAAGTCCGTTAGTTCTTCAATATAATCCAAAATTACTAGCCGTAATAGTTTGATATACACTATACACCTTTTCACCAATTACAGTATCCAGCTGCGAATCGCGACTCGAAAACCTCGACAATATCGCAGATAAAAAATATTTGAAGTGCAATTATATATAAACAGTTTTATCGATTTGAAGAAATAAAAAATGTATAGAATGGAAGCATAAGAGGAAAGTTGAAATGGACGTAGAGAGGTGAAAATCGAACCCTAGAGGAGCTCCAGTACTTCTTCTCCCAGAAGCCATTGTATAGAGATCCAATCGAGATTATTTCCAGACCTTCCGCTTTCACTTCTTCTTCTTCTTCTCCGCTGCTTGTTTAGGTTTCGCCATTGAAGTAACAAAACAAGTGCTCTGGTTTTTTTTTTTAATCTTTTTTTTTTAAAAAAAAAACAAAAAAAAAGAGAGAGATAAATAGAGAGAAAGAGAGAGAGGGCCAGGGGGTTAAAGTGGCGGGAAATGGGAATGAACATCATACTGCGGGTTCCCTCCACGGGCGGCGATTTATTTTATTATTTTATTCGATAAATTATAAAAATCATTGTCCATGGATTTCGAATATGATTGGCTGATGGATGTACTAGATTTTTTTTTTTAATTAGTTGATATTTTATACAGGTCAAAGGATTACCGAAATCAATCCGAAAACTCTATTAGCATAGCTCGAATAACTAATTTTAAACATTGAAAGAGGTCTACAAAATCTTTGTAAATATTAATACAAATGATGAGACTAGGAAAACTAGAACTTACTACTTGAAGTAACAAATGGAGGTGGTTAAACCACTATATCACATTACGTATAAGTGATTACATTCAAATTCTAGAGAAACAATTTGATTTATTTCTTTTCCTTTCAACTATTATTTTTCACCAATTGAAAAGAAAACAAAACATGTATTCTTCTCAAAACAATGATAACATAACAAATAGTATGATTCTCTTTGTTTAAAAAAAAAAAATATATTAGGTTATCTTCTTCTTCTTCTTTTAAGGATCTCTCTTCTTCTCATTCTTCTTCTTCTTATAACGTATGAATTGGTCAAAAAATTATTAGGATTTATCTATTTTATGATAAAAGTGAAAACTATAGTATAGGTAACTTTTTATTAAATTGTGATTATATTTGATAAAAGTAACACCTGTCTAATTATTTTTTAAATCAATTTTTATCTATATTACTTACTTCATTCAGTCAATGAATTAAATGTAAACTACTGAAACTAAAAAAAAAAAAAAAACGCATACTATTAGTTGAATGTTTGAACAACTTTTTTTTTTTCTTTATGATTGAGTTTCATCAAAATGGACTCCATTGTAGACTTTGGATTCCTTGGGCTTGTATATTGGTTAGGCTTTTCCAAAAGAAGTAGTACATTGGCACCCCGACACCGACCTAAATTGACCCTCAGGCCTCAATGTGTTTTTTAAAAAAATATATTTTTAATTAGAATTATATTTATAACTCCTTTAAAACAAAACAGAAGTTTTAACTCAAGATCCTTGTGATCATGGTTAGAAACTACAGTTTTAGATTTAGATACAAGATTGGATGTTGAAGAACGGATCGTGGTGTCGAAGATGAGATGAAGCTGCTCGATTAGATACAAAATCTGATTTTAAAGTCTTGAGACTGTAGTTGGTGGAATTTGCAAATCCACAATAACGGAAGTCAGAAAGCAGCAGTAGGTGATACAGAATAGTGCATCCACCATTGGAGAATTTAAAAATAAACTTTACTGTAAAAACTCCATCTAGTGCCAAAAATAATTTTGTAAAAATAAATTTATTTATTTACTAAAAGCACCAATTAAATAATTATTACATCCAAGTTTAGTTTTAATAACTTTTTGATTCGAACAACTCTTCATGAATAATCTTATTATTATTTACAAAAAAACTCTAATCCATATTTCTTAAACACTAATTTACATATCGAATTACCACCACTTTGGTTCGCAACATTCATGTATTGATTAGTCAAAGTCGACTAGCTTATACAAATGTAATTGTAATGTCTTTTTTTCACTGGAACCTTCAACTCTAAACCACTTCAGAAAGATTGAATGTTTTTAAGAATTTATCAATTTACTCAATTATTATATTTTTTTTTTTCATTACAATGATTGACTCTTCCGGAATCAATTAAACAAAGAGAAAAGTTCTGTAGAATAATTTAAGATAAATAGAACTGAAATTAGCTCAAGAGTACTGCTCTACAGAGTTCACCCCTATGAAAACCTGAACCCTGCATCCTGCATGACACTCTCGAGCAAAAGCAACAACCTGAATAACTGATCCAATCTCAATCTCAGGAAAAGCGCTGTTTAGCACGACATCTGCCCACCCTTAAATTAAAGCATTCGTTTCCACACCACAAGAGTCTGTTGCCATAATCAAGCCAGCATCGTTTTTGAAATCTTTCTTCTTCTTTTTTTGAGGGTTCTATGTAGAATAATCATGTAGTTCTAAAGTAGAAAAATAAAATAGGGCAACATACTATTGTAGGTTTGATGAGCATGGAAAGCGTTCTGATTCATTTATTGAAATCCTATTGTCTATAATAATCACTTTATTTAGGGTTATTTTGTGATAAAAAAAGGTTAATAAAATGTGGATGTTAAAATCAGTTTCTTGGGTGAT
>JAIZFV010000046.1:0-143461 GCA_021234005.1 Nephelium lappaceum
ATTGGCACCACAGTTTCTATTTTTTGCTTTTCCTAAATCTACCCTCAATCCTTTAATGATAAAGAGAGAAAAAAAAAAAATATATATATATATATATATATATCTAACTTGTAATTACTGATGCATAATACAGGAAAAACAAAGAACAGCCTTGACTTTCAAAATCATCCATACAGCAACTATTGATATTCTTTATGCTTAAAACATTGAATAATCAAAAGAAGTAATATAGAGATACTAAATATTTGGAAAAAGCATGTTATACCTGAAAAGAAATTAGCCTTGGTGGAAGAACTCTTGACCAGAGCTGTAGCACCATCTTTCTTCTCAAAATCATGAACATCTCTTCTCTTGACAAAACTGTCATCAGTGATGACATGTTCTTTTTCAATTTTGTCAACTGGGTCATCAAAGCCAATCCTTTTCTCCATCTGGGTATCTCCAGAAACCAACCCTGAAGCTCTTTGAATCAGATCATCAAAGGTGGCAAACATCTTGTCAGCTTCAACCAAGTGCAGGGCTTCTTTCCTCTGTTCATGGCCTTGGAACAAGACCATGGTCTTTTTGAACTGCTGCAGCACAGAAAACAGCTCCTCAGGAACATCTTTTGGCCTCACCATCTTTGAGATTTCCTCGAGCTTTAACTGCTCCTCAGCGTCCACAGTTTTGACAACAGACATGGATGCTTCAACTTCGCCTATGACGGCCTTGGTGGCAGTGATTTGTACAGGCTCATGATCTCCTGCACGGTGTCTACAAACGCAGGAGAAGGGTCTGTCACAACCATGGTTTTGGTGATTATTTTTTTGGAATTTGCAGCGAACAAAACATGAAAAGATTTTGTAATTGTAACTAAGTATAAGGTGCTATTTATGAACTTGCTTTTAATCAAGTTTTTTTTTTTAGAAACTGCTTTTAAGCAAATTTTGTATAATAATATTTATAAAGGAAATTGAATGGCATTTTTGTATTTCTTCCCTTTTTTTCTTAATTCAATTTCTGGTTTTAGCTTTCATTATTTTCATAATTAATTCGCCTTCCTTGCCTCGACTCTCGAATGGCCTTAATTAATTATCAGTTTGGTAAGGCAATGATTACGATCTTTCCTTATTTAAAGGGAAAAAATATCTAACATTATCTCTAATGCTTTATTTTTATAAGAGTGAAAGCTAAAATAATTATAGAAATTTAGTTCTTAATGTGAATGTTGGGTTACACACACACATATATATATATATATATTGTATTTTCTCTCATGTACATATTAATATGATAATTTCAGTTTCTCAATTATCAACCATTAGATTCACTTACTTTCATATTACTTGGATTTAGTCAACTCTCATATATACTTAATCAGTAGCTCACATATAATGCACTGACTTAATTAATTTCGTATATAAATCAGTGCATTGTACGTGAATTATTGATTAAAAATAGTGATTATTGACTAAATCAAAGTAAAGTAAATTTGACAGCGGATAACAAAACATTGAATTTATTATATCAGTGCTTATTAAGGAATATATATATAAAGGAGAAAATTTATTATTAATATCTCCTAATTTTTAAAGAGTTATTATTATTTTTCATTTAATGATTGATAAATCATCATTTTTTCCATTAATGATTTTAAAAAGTAATAAAAGTTCCCTAAAACGGTATTAATTCAAATAAAAAAAACGCTAAAATGATACTTCTTAAATCAATAAAGAGAAAATGACGATTCATTAATCATCAGGGAGGAAAATAATAATAACTCAATTTTAAAAAGCTAGAACCAAACATCTTAACCATAGATTAGATATAATGAACAAAAAAAAAAGAAAAACGACGAAAATGAAAATAAATAATTATGTTATATTAGAGTAATAAAACTCCTAATTTATTACTCTAATATAATGATCCATTTATTACTCTAATATATGATCAACTGAAGTGAATTGTAGAATTTTATTGCTCTAATATGATATAATTATTTATTTTCATTTTTGTCTTCTCTTTTTTGTCCAATAATCTAATCTATGATTAAGATTATTTGGTTTTAAATTTTTAAAATTAAGAGATATTGAAAGTAGAATTAATCTATTCAAGGCAAACGATAGCTAAGAAAAAATAACTTTTGAAATTTGCATTTAGTATATGTTCTTCTTTTTATTTTATGGGTTTTCATGCTTTTTATTTTTCTCTTTTGTATTTAATGTTTTGCTCTGTTCTTTTCACCGAATGCTACATATGGAAACTGTGCATGGACAGTCAAGAAAGACATAGCACGACAAGAGGTCCTTAGGATAATAAGCCTCTAGCTATTGAATTCAAACAAAAGATAATCACAAAAAACCCATTATAATTATAAAAATGTTTATTCTATTATCTATCATTTCATTTTAGTCCAAAATCCATCCTGATGTTAAAAAATTAATATAAAATATTTATTTTACCTTCTATTACTTTATCATCAATTTATAACAATCGGAGGTATTGTTGTCATTTCACACGTCTTTAAGATGTATTTTGAATATTTTTATTAATATCAGAGGAGATTTTAGATAAAAATAAAATCATAGATGATAAAATGAATTTTTTACAAATTATAATGGATTTTTGAAATTATACCTCGAAATAAACATCTTTCTATGATTATGAAAGATAGATCTTCAGTTAAATGAAAATGACATTTATATTTATTGATATTTTAAGAGAGAACTAGAAAGTCACATTGAACTAATAATAGTCGCATACTAGAATTAGATAGAGATGACCTATATCTTTTTTTTTTTTTTTTTTTTTGAAACTAGAGATGAACATTCAAAACAAGCGAAAAAGGAGATGTTACCCCAAAGATTTTAGGCAATAATGGTAAATTGTGGTTTATTTCATTGTTTTTAAAAATTATTTATTAGACTAATTTGAATCTATATTCTTGTTGATGCGGTATTTAAAATGATGGTTTACTAAAGGACCCATTTTTTGTCCAAAAATAATAATAAATAAAGGATGGTTTTATTTCATCCAAACAATTCTCTTCATAGCAAATCCACTCATAACTAATGTGTGATTAATACACTTTCCATTCAAATTTATTATTGGATTTGAATCTCATCATACGCATTGTCATGATATTTGAAAAGTTTCCTCTTGTTATTCGTCAATATTTTCATAAATCAATGGTAACAATATTGATATGGGGTGTAATATCATTTTCATAAAATATATTGAAAACTTTAAAAAATATCCATTATATTTCTATAAAATATTGAGTCGTTGGACATGTAAATTGTAGTGTAATTTTGTAATATATTAGGAAAATTTTACCATATAACAATTCATAATATATGAAATCACATTATGATTTATTTATCTTTTTATTGTTTTTAAACAAAAATCCCATAATTCTTTTTCAAATAAGAATATGGTCCTTTTTGTTTTTCTATATATATATATATATATATATTAATTTCAACTAAAATCTAATTATTATTTTTTCCTGAAGTAATTAAGGTTTCTAGAGTACAAATGATGATAGGTATGAAGGTTTTGGGATCTCCAGTTATCATCTCATAAAATTTTTATATATGGACAGATGATAGGTAGAAATCATGAAGATTACACTTGGCATGTATCGATGTTATATAAATCAAGATGGTATCCATACTATATTTAAATCACATAAGTCTTTACTTGGTGTCAAATTTTTCATTACTTATATGATGCAGACTATTACAAAATGAAGTTTTAATAGAATATTTTTAATTTTTATACCGCTCATATGTATATTATATTCATAAGTCATATAGTTGTTAGTAATTATATATTTATTTTTGAAAATTAATGCGTTCTTTTTTGTTAGATTTGATTTATTATTATTTTTCATAATTTCATTAAAAAATGTAGGTTTTTTTACTAAATTTTCACAATTTTTATAAATTTTATATCAATTTGATAAACATTTTTGTCAAATTAGAGTACTGATTATTTTTGTTAAATCAAATTTCTTAATTGTTTTTTTTAGAAAAAATTTCATAATTATTGATAGAGGGACATTGTGCACTAATATAATAAAGCAACAAATTCTCATCTCCCATTTTTTTTTCCTGCCACTTTACTAAGGTTTGTGTCCAAATAAGATTGTAGTAATACAACTTGAATAACTACTTTCAAATATTAAGAAAGGATTATTCACATTTTAATACAAAGAGTAAGACTTATTGATATTCGAATTTGTGACTTATAGAGGTAGAAGCATATGAAGATATTCAATCACTATACCGCCTCGCTTATGAATAATTTATTGTTCTTTGATGAGCTTTCCTTGACTATTGAAAAGTTCTTCTCAAAAACCGGTAAGCACACAGTTCGAGGATGCCGAATTGGATGGTCAAGGACTCAAAATGCTCAAAACCAAATCTATAAACAGGGTGGAGAGAAAATCAGAAAAGCTTATTTAGGAATGAATAAACCGATACATAATATTTGAAGGAGTCAAATAAAACTTTATATATATATAAGTATATCGTATGTTCTTAAAAAATATAACAATAAAGATAATTCTAACATGAATGAAGAGTAAATAAGACAAAATATTTATTATGGATAATCCCAAAAAATTCATTGTAATTTTTTAAAATATCAATTTTACCCCTAAAATTTTATTTTTGTACAAAATCTCCCTTGACATTAAAAGAATAACAGAAAATATCTATTTTATCTTTTATGACATTATCATCAATTTGTGACCATCGGAGATATTGTCGTTATTTTACACACCTCTAGGAGGTATTTTGAGTGATTTTATTAACGTCAGAAGGGATTTTGGACAAAAATAAAATCATAGGTAGTATAATTGATATTTTTATAAACTACAATAAGGTTTTTGAGATTATTCTTATTTATTATTTTAGATATAACATTATATATTAATACATTAAAAATAAATATAAATTATTTATTTAAATTTTAAATTATTTCACATGCTTTTAGAGTATATATTAACATAAAATTTTCTATTTAGTCATTAAAACATGTGGAGAATGATAAAAGGATACAGCTTTTGTAATATGAACTGTTAAACTTAAAAAAGGAAAAATATCTTCTCAGAGGAAAGTAACAAAAAGGAGAACCAGAAAAACCCAAGTTGCAAAGCCCCAACCTAGCTTGAATTATATCATTGTCCAACCTAGCTCGAATTATTTCATTGTTAGCTTGGAATTTTGAGAATGAATTATGTTTATTGGGTAAAAATAATAAAATGGGAGTAAAGCGTAAACATATATCGTTAGGGCTTTAGTAAAGAAAAAATGATTCCTAGATCTTTTATAAGGTGTAAGTGTAAGAAATATATGATTGGATTAATATATTTTTATTAATAATTTTAAATGAATATTGAAAGTAAATGATATTTTTATCATTAATTTCGAATGGATATTGAAAGTGAATTATTAACTTTTGAAATATAATAATGATATGTGTGAATTGAACTTTTTAGGATTGCAATAGCACAATTATTTAATTAATAAATTTCCATTCAGAAAATTAATTATTTATGATTTCCAAAAATAAAAGTCAAACATGGGTGCATTATGTCACCAATGATGAAAATTTGAAATGTAGTGCATACTTGTTTCTTTCATCCCATGTCTTAGTGCATGACTATCATGTCTTTGAATTTAGTTATCTCTAACTCTGTCTTTTCATATTTTTCTTTATATATATATAAATAATTTCTTTGGCTTAAAATCAAGAAGCCTACCCATCTTTTCTTAATACAGGTAGTTATATACCTCATTCCCTATTTATTTTAATAGTGAAAGTTCAAATCTTACCGAACACATTTTATAACTTTTATATGGATAGATTTTCATCTTATTATAATAGTATTGTTTTCCACTTATAAAAATAAATACCGAACGCCACGAATAGAGATTAATCTCAAGTCTTGACACTTCTTGTCAAAATTGCATATTTTTAACCTATTTAGTGCCAACTTCTCAAAGTAGGAAAAAAAAAAGTGTCTTTGCTTCATGACACCAAATATGACAATATTTCAATCAATCAAAAAGTAAGAGAAAAGTAACTTCGACAGTGCCTTGGTGGTGAAAGGAACTGCAACCCGAGACCTTGACAATGTCACAAGTTTCACACCCGCCTTCAATAAAAAATCATGAGTTTCCCCTCACCTTACGTGTAGGTTGTTTTCTCCCATATAGAAGCTGTTTCTCGGATCACATTATTAGTGTTCTATTTCGCTTAATCCCGACTATGTTTTAGGTAAATATTAGTAATTAAAAAAAATGCAAAACATTATATTGAATTTATACATGTTAACATAATCCACCTCACATATTTTGAAATCGGTGACCCAAGAAAAGAGACGAACCAAGAAAAGAGACACAAAATCATAGGTAATTTTGCTATTAATATTACATAATAAAATAAAATAATTCTTTAATCAGAATTTTATAATCAATCAATTTACAAAATGTAAATCGAATGGTTCTGACCATTCCTGACGAAGGATGAAGCCAGAAAATTATATTTAGAAATACTAAATTATATTTAAAAAAAAAAAATTGAGCAGAGTCAAAGTGTGAAAATTATACTATTTAAGGGTAAACGTAATGTTTTAATTAAAAGGGAAAAATTCAAACGTGATTCACAAACAAAATAAAAAATCATTTTTAGTCTAAACCAAATTACTATTAAATTTTTTCTCTAAAAAAAAAAAGTATTCAATTTTAAGCCATTTTAGTTGCAATTACCATAAAACCCTTATATAAAGGGGTTCTTATTCAATCTCTCGCACCATTCTTCAAATTTTCTGGAGACAGAAAATCTACATGTCACCCATCGTCATTGCGCACAAAAACATCAATCTCTAGCAAATTAAACCATCTTTTCCTCATCGCCAATGCTTAGACGTTTTTCGTTTCAGCCGTAATTGTTGATTTAAACTGGAACTGTCAGAAAATTCAAGAATCGTGTGCACCTTATATTGAGAGTTGTCAAATTGAATCGAAATCTTCATCATACTTTCATTTACATCTAACGTATATACCTTATATCGAGAGTTATCAAATAGAATCAGAATCTTCATTAAACTTTCATCTGCATCTAACGAAATACCTATAAAATGAAAACTACTGTAGTGCTAATCTTGTGACTTCAATGCACTTTATAATTGTCGCATTCCTTAAAACACTATTTACACTCACCAATTGAGTGATGTACTAGGTTAAACAAATATATCTCCAAAATATAATGAAATCGTATATTTAATATCATTGTGCACTAATGATTTAAACCACAAATACCTTCGATAACAAACCTGTTAAGATACAATATATCCCTAACACGTTATAATTGTCGCTTTCTTAATGATATTATTTACCCCCACCAATTGAGTGATGCACTGGATTAAGCAATTATACCTCCAAAATACAATGAAATTGGATATTAAATAGCGTTGTGCACTAGTGATTTAAATCATGAATACCATTGATGACAAGCTATCAAGATACAATATCCCTATGATTGTAGATAATAGAATATTGGTTTGTTTATGCAAGAAAACAATGTAACAATATATGTTTATTTAATTTTTATGTGAGAAAAGATGGAGATAACAATTTGACAAACGCTAGCGATCTGAGGTGTTGCCTTGGTTCAAATTTTAAAATAGTGATTTTACGTGAGAAAAGAGGGAGATAACAATTTGACCAAACTCTTCACGTTTGTCAAATTCTAGTATAGGAAATGAATGAAATGTGTGGCCTATTTATAATATGCTTTGCACCATTTCATGACCAGTTGCAACAGTTCATTGTGACTTTTCATTCTGAATTGTTTTAAATCCAATCCATTGGATCTGTCTTGCCAACCTTCACTTGTAATCCGATGTTTCCAATCATATTTCTTTATGAGAGCTACACCCTTAGATAAAAAGTTATTTCTTTCGACAGAAATCACAACTTTTGATCAATCATTCTAGAAGCTTGATTAATTCTTGTAGAATTTTTTTATCACATTACAACATATAACATATGTTACCTTAATGATATGTTTACATGAGGATTAGAGAATGAAAATTATGGTTGATATTTACTTGTTCTAAAATAAATCCATAATGAGAATAAATTATGAGTCTCATACGAATTTAGGGTTGTGGAATGAGATTATCATTCCCCCACCCTTCATAGGATTCCTAATTTCATTACATTTTATAATTTAAAAAGTCATTTTTACCCTTATTAAAAAATAATAATAATAAAGTTGAAAATCGGTTGTTTTTATATTTATAAATATAAATATTTCCATATGGTAAAATTTTGGAAACAACTTCTAGTTCAAGTTTTCAGTTATATATATATGTATGTATGTATATATGTTTGTATGTATGTATGTATATGTTAGACATATATAAAGGTGGAACTACAAGAAGTTGAACTTTGGATCTAAGATGAAGAAATCATTATATATATATATATATATATATGACATCACGATTTAATATATAATATAGATACACAATATGCTTACAGTAATATTATTAAGAAAGTTCATTTTTTTTAGTCTAATATGACAAGTTACATAAGAGAACATGACAAAAAAATGATATTACATTGTAAACACAATTTTGTGAAGAAATACACAATGGGTTTTTTTTTTTTTTTTGCAATTTGCAAAATCTCAATGGCTATATATATATACTGAAAAAAAATGTTTATGAAGTATGTCATTTTAATCAAGGGCATTTTGTAACCTGTAATTAATTCATTCTAATTCCAAACGAAGTTAATATCTTAATGAGAATAATGTTGATTCTAATTTTGATTTCTGCAATTTGAGTAAACAACTTATCTTGATTTCGATACGTCAATCGATTCTAAGCCAATTCAATTTCAAATTATTTCAATTTCAAATCATTCCGACTACGTCCAAGTAAATGCACCATTATTTCGAAAATAATTACAACACGGGCATGGGCTTAGAGCTTCTCTCCCTCCAATCCTAACACAAGTCTAGCATTTCCTGCTTAAATAATGACCACCTTATCTCATGCTTCCTAGAGCCCCATAAACGACATCGGAGGCCCAAACAGGGAGAGAGGCAATAGTTGGGCAAGTGGAAAAAAATAACAAACAGTACAAACACTTGGCAACACAAAAAAACCTGGATGCCCTCCTCTTCTTCTGCGTCTTTGAATTTCGGTGATTGACTCCGTCGAACCAAACAACGCCCAATTCTTACTGTGAGTCTCTCTCTCTCTGTCGTTCTCTGTCTCTAATCAGTTTTATTATTGTTTTTTATATATGCTTATATCATCTCTCTGTAAACTTGTTTTCATAGGATTCCTGATCGGATTTTGTTACAGATACATGGGTTGCACTGTCAGAGAGAAGCATATCCGGACAAACCGGAGGACCCGATCCGTCAAACCTGATTTCGATCCCTGTTGTTACTTCGATAAAGCCACGATATCGAAATCTATATTGGAATCGGGTCTCAAACCCATGAGTTATCATCTGGGTCTTCACGATCCCACCCACAGCTCTAACCCTAATCCCACTTCCAGTTTTGATGATCATGGTTGGGGTTATTGTACTGAAGAACAATTAGAAGAGATTTTGTTAAAAAATTTAGAGTTTTTATACAATGAAGCTATAACTAAGCTGGTTGCGTTAGGTTACGATGAAGATGTCGCTTTAAAGGCTATATTAAAAAATGGGCATTGTTATGGTGGCATGGATGTTTTAACCAACATTTTGCATAATTCTTTGGCCTTTTTAAATAGTACTAGTTGTGTTGCTAATACTAGTAATGCGAATTCGGAGGAATCTGAGCCTGTTTTTAATGATTTAAGGCAGTTAGAAGAGTACTCGCTTGCGGGTATGGTTTGTTTGTTGCAACAAGTTAGGCCGCATTTGAGTAAGGGTGATGCCATGTGGTGTTTGCTAATGAGTGATCTTCATGTTGGTCGTGCTAGTACTATTGAAATTCCTGGTAGTGCTGGTTGTGGTGGTACCATTTCGAACAATGTGGATAGTGTTGTGAATAATTCTGTGGTTAGTGGTGTTGTTGCTCCAGCGCTGTGTAGGTTTCATGGAGGGTGGGGGTTTGGTAGTAGTGGGAATTCGGAGTTTTCTGTTAATGGGTTCTTTTCGTATAGTGCTGAGATGACTTTGCAGAGGGATATTGAGTGTCCTAAGAGGTTTAATCTTTCGCCCTCTATGAAGTCATTGTTGAAGAGGAATGTTGCAATGTTTGCTGCAGGCTTTCGGGCTAATTCGAAGCAGATTCATTCCCAGTCTCAGGCTTGTTTGAATGCTCTGCCAGGTGGTGGGGATGCAGCTCCAGTTGCATCGGGGGCTGAGGTTTTGGTTGAGAAGTGTGAGGAGTCAAAGAATCCTAAGGACCCGAATGGGGTTGATATGGTTTTGAGTAAATTGCGTGATTTGAATATTGATGAGAACCTGGAGGGTGTTTCTGAGGATCAGAAGGATGAGATGATAGTCACTTTGCTTCATCAAATTAAGGATCTTGAGAGACAAGTGAAGGAGCGGAAGGAGTGGGCACACCAGAAGGCAATGCAAGCTGCAAGGAAACTGAGCAATGATCTAACAGAGCTTAAAATGTTGAGGATGGAGAGGGAGGAGACTCAGCGGTTGAAGAAGGGGAAACAGACACTTGAGGACACTACAATGAAGAGACTATCGGAGATGGAGAATGCTCTTAGGAAGGCTAGTGGCCAAGTGGATAGAGCAAATGCTGCTGTTAGGCGGCTTGAGACAGAGAATGCTGAAATAAGAGCTGAGATGGAGGCTTCTAAGTTAAGTGCCGCAGAGTCAGTTACAACATGTTTGGAGGTTGCAAAGAGAGAGAAAAAGTGCCTGAAGAGGCTCTTGGCTTGGGAGAAACAGAAAACTAAGTTGCAGGAGGAGATTGCAGATGAGAAAGAGAAAATTAAGGAGTTGCAACAATGTTTGGCTCGAATCCAGCAGGATCAGAAAGAAACTGAGGTGCGTTTAAGTTGTGTATGTCCACAGGTGCACACGCACACATAACAATCTCTTCAAATATTTATTGGAATAAGGTCATGTTATTGTGGTTAGAATGTAAATTTGTATCATCAATAATGTTGACTGTATTACTGGTGTTTGCTCACTGGCTTTTATTGAGTTTTAATCGGTAAATTAATTCCTTTTCTAATGAATTGATTGAGAATATCTGAGCAAAAAACAAAAAAAAAAAAAAATCATTGAGTACTGATCCTACCTGGTGTGCCTGTGTCTTATCCCTTGGTTATAGTTTTTGGTATTGATACTGTTAACAAAACATTAGGCATGGTCATTTAATGATTGTAACATTGGATCCTATACGATTTATCCTGTTAGAATCTGTTATTTGTTTTCCAAGAATGCGACGCGGTAAATTATCCATTGAGAAGTCTTTGATTTGTAGATTTTCTCATTGATGAAAATCACAAGTTTGAAGATTTTGACTGTTTTAATTATATAGAGTTTCACGTAAACACGATGAAAAAGTGATGTAGTTGAACAGAGCAAAATGAGGCTTACTGAACAAATAGCACTTTTACCTTATGTTTTAGTTTTCTGATCAACACTATAGTAGCTAATGATTTTCTAAATTGTTGAGATTCTAAAGTTGCACCAGGGATGTATCATTTTTTATTAGTATTAATCATGTACATTCCTTTATGCTTGGTTATAGAGTTTCTTACCATATTTTAGAGTATCAATTAATGCATTTTCAGCACTTTTTCTCTCGCTCTTTTTTGCTTGTTGTGGCCTCTATTTCCTGGTGGGATGGTGGTATGATTTGTGATTTTACCTTTGTTTTTAACACATAAGATGCGTGCTTTCAATGAAATGGTATGTACAGATGAGTTATTTATTGATGGTAAAATACTTTGACAACTCCTTATTACTGTGATAAAGATACTGAGTTGTCACTGATAACTTATTATACATGAACACCCTCCGCTCAGATCTGATGTATCTGGTCCCAGGGAGGCACGCAAGCCTGCCCTTGGTTGTGGTGGGAACGGCTTTGCACGAGCCTCCACCATGTGGTTTCGGCGGGCAGAGTGAGCCTTCCCCTCTGCTGTTGGTGGAGGTGCCGGAGTCACCTCAACTGTCTGTTGATAATGGAAATGTCCTCCTTTTTCGTTAATTGTTTTTTAAAATGTTAATTATTTTATTGTTAATATTATACAGGGTATAGTTGTCATTTCGTTGGTCAACTCAAGCAACAGAGGGTGTTGTTGTATAATAAGCCATTAGTGGCATTGTAGTGTCTTTATCGTAATAAAAACGGGGTATCCAAGTATTTTAACCCTTTATTTATTTTCAGATGCACCATCATTTTTGTGTTTGACCTTCAATTAGCTGCCACAAAGGTTTAAGTAAATTTATAATATATGGTTATTCTTTGAACTAGTTTTAACAATACAACTTAAACAATAACCAAACCTTGGTGTGAGTGGGTTTTAAATTTTAAAACCTCTGAAAACATAATGAAGAGATACAAACTGAAATAATCTGTATCAACCGTCATCTGTTATTTTTAAATGGATGGTTATTTATGTTGTGCATGATTGACTTTGACATATTTGCTAATGTAGCTTTCAAGTTTTGTGCTACATTTAATGCACTAATTAATCTATTCAATCATTTAATGCGACCTTCTTTTATTGTTTAAATACAAAAACTTATTTTTGATAAATAATCTAATGTTCCCTTGATGGCTTAGTTCTGTCTACTGAGCAATGAAGCTTGATGTTATTATTACTAACCACAAATCTCATTTGGTGGTCTATGTCTACAATGTATGAGCAACTGTGAATTGGTTGTTTTAATCTAAGTTTCTAGATGTTGATGATGACTATTAATATGACTGTAAGGAGAACTTGCACCAACTATTTCTTTAAAATTTATTTGATAGATGCTGGTTAGAATCTGCTCTTCTTAATTTAATTAATTTATTTTTTTGAATTCATGCCTTTATATCTCATACGGTGCAACTAAGCTTTTGATTTCTGTATTGCTTATAATATGTCATCTTGCAGTGAATTCTGTTGATTAACCTTAAACCAACTTTGACATGCATTGGTGTTTTTGATGGTCTTGATAAATCTGTCTTTGGTTCAACAAGAATTGTAATGATCATGGATTATCTTTATGGAAACAAATTTTTTCTCATAAAGGATAAAGCTGTAACACTGTTGTCTTTATATCTGGTTTTCATATGCCAAATGAAAGTCAGTGCTATCGTGCATCTGATAAGTGTGATTTTTAATTTAGTGAATGTCAGATCATTTATACTAGCCAACATTGACAGCTGTTTTAAGCCGGTGTGGGGGATGTAACATATTTTGTTTTTCCGTCATCTAACTTTTGCTTTCGTGATCTGGAAACAGTTTGTGTGAAAAGTTTTGTGGCTAATGATTTGTGTAAAACAATTGATGATGAGTTGGCAAAATTTAATATTGTATGGTGACTGTTTTATTCATATTATTTTGATTTGGTAGCTGGGAGTAATCCCCAGTGGACACCAAATATGATATCATAATTTCCATTGGTAGTTGATGGCTTTGGGTCTTTTTTTTTTTTTTTAATGACACTTTGGGTTTGTTATTAAATGCATATTTAATAAAATATAAAGGTTTCTATTAGTATACAAAAATTTTATCAATATAGGGGTAGTTATAAGAAGGATTTATTTTCTTTAAGTTTTTTTATATTATTTAAATTTTCAAACCATGAATTTTTGTGGACCATGGGATCAATAAACAACCTTATTAACGATAGAGATTCTTCATAGTAGTGGAATCCTAATATAAATTTACATCCGTAATCCATCCTTATTTTATTAGCTTCTTGGCAACTTTCCTGACATTTACTAAGTTCTTTCTCTTCAAATCTTAGTGCCTCCAAAATTTATCCTAATTTTATGATAAGATCAATTTTATAATACAATCTTCTTATTACAGTTAAAGTGGAGGCAGGCGCAGAAATCCAAGGAGCTTACCTCGGGGCAAGTGGAGGAGGAACGGCGTTCGAAGGAAGCAGCTGAAGCTAGCAATAAAAGAAAGCTTGAGGCTTTACGTCTAAAGATAGAAATAGACTTCCAGCGCCACAAGGATGATCTCCAAAGACTTGAGCAGGAGTTTACACGTCTAAAAGCATCAGCAGAGTCTACAGAGTCTAATCAGCAGTCAAATACTTTACCATCTGGAAAGTCAGAGAGGGTAAAGCCTCAAGGAGAAACAATTGCTAGGTTGCTTCATGAACTGGATCAGCTGGAGGATTCTTCTGACAAGGAAACCAACTGTGACAGGGAATGCATAATTTGCAAGAAAGATGAAGTTTCTATTGTTTTTCTGCCTTGTGCACACCAAGTAATGTGTGCCAATTGCAGCGACAATTACGGGAAGAAGGGAAAAGCCACTTGTCCAAGCTGTCGGATGCCCATTGAGCAGAGAATCCGTGTTTTTGGTGCAAGTTCGTAGTAAAAGTTTGGTATAAGATGGTCTAAAAAACTCTTATGCGTCAAGTATTTTGCTGAGACACTTGATGTTTTGCTATTTAAGTTTTCCCTTGCAGTCAGTGGGGACTGCATCTGCATGGCTTTTACATATGGCTAGCTGCCTTTGAAAATGGTGGCGGTGTTTTGTTTTATTAGCAGAATGAGGATTTTGTATGTAAATAAGTGGAAGTTCTCCAGTGAGCCTGATGCTTTCAAGCCTAAACTAAAGTGAATGCTTATTGCATTTCTTATTCTCCCTTTGATAAACAGGAATTCAGGTCATGGTTTCTTCACATCTCATCTTCAATTTCACCCGGATTAAGAGTTAATTTTATGAGCAATTGCACAACTCGTTTACTGATTTCATTCTGTGGCTCATTTCGTTTGCATATTGGTTTAGACTTAGGAATGCAGTTTTACAGGTTTTAAAATCATCTCAAATTAACCAAAACTTTGCATGTGCATTGGAGGTTAGTTATATTTGCATATTTTGGAGGGGAGTCCTAATTGATTAGACATGTTTTATTGAATGTAATTAAAGTATATTTGTGGCGTCCTCAGTTATTTTGATAAGTTTGGAAAGAATCACTAGTGGCCTGGATTATACTACTCTTCTATTCTTCTCTTTGCTTTGGTATTTGGCTCACTGAGCCTTTTATTCGGTTTGTCTATTTTCAAGTACAAACCTAGAAATTTGCAGATCAAAATAGATAAAAAAAAAAAAAAAAATAGTAGAAATTTGCTGTTGCTTTGACTTTGATGAGTTTGACTAAATTTACTCACTATTAAGCTTATTTATTTATTTTTACCCCCCAACACACTATCAAATAATTATTGGGATTTAGCTGAAATATGACTCATCAAAATATTGTTTACAGAAGTCGGGGGAGACCTATCCACATTAAATGAGTAAATTGCTCACAATTTATAGGGCTGGCGCTCGAAGCATGCCCCTTGCTTATTTAGGCCATCTCCAATGGCACACCAAAATGGTTTTCAAATGCTCTCCAATGAATACACTATTCGTGTTATCCTAAGACAATTTTTTGATATTGATGAATTTGATGTTGCACTATTTATCAACACAAAAAATGTGTTGGAATTTAAATTAATTTAATAAAAAATATAAATTAAATTATTATAAAAAAATATATACCGTTGAAAATATTTCATTGAGATTTTTAAAATGGATATAATATTGAATATGTTTTAATATATTTTAATAAATTAATTAATATTAATTAAAAAATTATGTATAGAATATTCCTTAAAAATACCCTTTACACCAATTTAGTGTAAAATACATTGAAGTGAAACAAAATTTAGTGTAAAAAAATTTGGTGTTGACATCAAAATGGTGTAAAATTTGGTGTTATACATTGGAGATGGTCTTAGAAAGTTGGATATGTGAGTTGATGTCACTGCATTAACGCACTTGGGAGCGTTAAGCTAAAGTTTTTAAATAAGCTTTGTAGATTGTAATATTATATTTTGTAACAAAATCATTCTTACTGAGAATTGTAAGATTTTATCTTGTAAATCTGCTCTGTTGTGTTGCATATTTAATTAAGTATATGCTGCCATGAAATTTATATCAATAATGATTTAGGTGTTGTTTGGTTTTTTGTCTGAAGACTAAATAGTACTACTGAAGACTGAATAGTGACTGAAACCTAAAATATGAATAACATATTTGTTTTTTTTTTTCCTCACCTCTAAATATATTGTAAACTTGTTTGTTTTTTAAAGTTAAAATTATTTGAAAGCTAGTAATTTGATATTTATACCATTTTAAATATTTGTTGTTATGTAATTTTAATTAATGTAATACAAACATCTTAAAATAAATAATTTAATAAATTCTAAAACATTTTTTATGTACATATTAATAATATTTTATTCATAATTAAAATATGATTAAAAAATATAGTAGTATTATCCATATTTATATATTTAAATATATTAATATATTTAAGAAAACAATTAGAAAATCAATGTTTAAATTATAAATTAAAATATATTAGTTTAATTCCAAGATAATTTGAGATGAGATGTATTTAGCCTTTTCTTTTCAAATATATATATTTTTTGTAAGTATCAAGAAAAAAGTGAAAAGAAAATTTGAGTAATATAAAATTGAAAAAGTAAGCAATTGAGAACTCAAGTTGGACGCTTCGACTGTGTTTAGACTTAGATCTATATAGTGAAATAATTATTAAACATATGTATTCTTGATTTTGAATGAAATTCATAATACATGATTCATACCATGTGTGTTTGAGTGATTGATATGGAAAAATAAGAGAATGAATTCCTACTTCCTTTCTGTGTAAGTTCCATTGGAGTTATAAAACCCCAAACCGTGTCCTTAAAGACAATTGATGACTTTGTTTGAAGTCACAGGATAATGTTTATGTCTTTAGCCTATTTTTTTATGGTCATGATAATTCAACCTATATGATATGTCTATGGTGGTGGTTGTCTTTGTGGAGCAAAAGACAAAAGTTGAATGAGAAGATTTAATAATCCTTTCATCAAAATAATGTATTCATTAGTCGAGCAATTGTGATCAAAGTTATGATTGCAATTGTGAACACGTATAATTGTGAAAGACAAACATAGCTTCTTTAATGATTAAAAGAGGGATTAAGTGTGTTTGTGTTGATGAAGATTTAAAATTGAAATTAGAATACATATGAACGATGCTTGATATTTCATGATTGAAATATTGAACTGTAAACTTCAAGATCACTAATTGTTCATTGGTCACATGGTATATTTACTTGTATGAATCTTTGAGAGTACACTTGCGTCAGAACATTTGTATCTCCTTCGAAGCATGATCTCATTTTGGACGAGTAGAAGATGTTGGAATATACAGATGACTTGCTCAAAATGGTCTTATGGCCTAAGCTTAGCCCAAGCTTATTCAATGGGGTTATTTTATTTGCCCTAGGCATAGAAACACAAAAAGAGTTTGCAGTTAATTAAATAACTGAGAGATAATTGTAGGCAATTATCCCAGCAGTTATATGGCTTGATCGTGAAAAACATTCTCAGATACAAAGGGGGCTAATCATGATAGAAAGTAGCAGTATTCTTCATATATTTTTCTATCAATAAAACATAGAATACAATACACTCTTATTTGGGTACTTAAAGGTTGCTTGTTTTTTCCATTTATAACTTAATAGTACTGAATTGCACTCATTAAGTTGTTTTTGTTTGTTATTTTAAGTAGTCAAATCATTTAAAACTATTCAAAACAACTAAAAAAAAAAAAAATTTCTTGACTTTTAATTTAATTACAAATAACTTAATGATATTTAAAATATTTTATTATAAGTCTGTCATCTCTAAAATAATGTATTTTCAATATTATCTTAATTTTATATTATAAATATTTTTTCCTTAATACTGATGTGACATATATATATTTTTAAAAAAACCCTCTCATCCCAAATTTAATTTTTTTAAAAAAAAAAAATTGGCCTAATGTACTTTAATTTACAATTTAAACATTTACCTTTTTTAGTTGCTTTTTAAATATAATTCAACTCATAGATAATTCCATTATTTTTACTTGAATATATAACTATAATTAATTCTATTAAACTTTTTAATCATATTTTAATTATAAAAAAAATATAACAATAATTATATATATTTTTTGTTTGTATTTTATTAAAATAAAGTTTCATGACAAATAATAGTAAAAGTGGTATACATGTCAAATTACTAGTTTCCAGACGATTTTACTTTTAAAAAATAAATAATTTTATAGTACATTCAAAGATAAAATATATATATATATTATTCAAATTTCGGGTTTCAGTCATTATTTAGTTTTCAGTAAATTTCAATATAGTTCAGTCTTTAGATGCTTAAAAAAAAAAAAACGACCATTTACTCTGTGATTAGGTGAGGTTTTTCCATTAACAGATTATTACCTTCCCACCTGTGGTGTTGTTGTAGTGATTTTTTTCTTTCTTTTAAGTAACTTTAAAAGTATGTTGAATGTTGTTATTATTTTTCAATTGTTATTTTAAGTTTACAATTGATTTTTGTAAAGTCAACAGAATGTATATATATTACTTAAAAATTAATTAATTAATTCCTTAGGATGTTAATAATGCTGCTGATTGGTTGGTAAAAAAAGCTCTTAGAATGTTTGAGGAGAATATTTTTTTGTTTGATGCATCTCTAGAGTTAGAGTATCTTTTCAGTTCTGAAAGTTAGAGAGTGCAGACTCTCCGTTAGTTTTTTCTTTTCACCTTTGAGCGTATGCCCCATTTTCGTATAAAAAAAAATTAATTAATTTATATTATTAATTTATAATTAATATATTTATTTCATAAAACTATTATTATAAAATAATATTTCTAATATTAATTAACAATTAAATATTATTTAGTTTAACCTTAATTTTAAATAATTTATGAAAATTTAGGTTGACAGAGAAAATGAATCTTCTAAATTAACTTTTTTTAATTATTTATAGTTAGATTTTATTGATTTTAATGGGGTTTATTCACTTTTGAAGGGATTTGAACAATATAGAATAAAATTAATAAAATAAGTATTGGTCAAGGAATTAAAAAAATTATTCATATTTTCCCTATTTTTTCATTTTTTTTTATGGATCAAATGTTAGATAGAAAAAGAAATAATTTATGGAAAATAAGATCACATGAATTTTATATATTTATTTACTGTCTAAAAATTTGGATTTTATCAGCACTATATTATATTAATTGGCTTTTATATCCTGTGCATGAGAGTTTTCAGGATCTTGAGTAAGAGAAGTTTTCTTTTGAGCCAAGAAAAAACAAGAATTTAATTCTTAAACTTGTGAGTGGGAGTTGTGAAGAAATAGCGGATTGGTGGACTGTTTGGTGAACTTGTGACATGTCAATTTTATAATGGAAGACGATTTTATTTTTATATTATTTTTTATGAGATTTTTTATTGGGGGCACAGGATTGATTTGTTGATTTTATCAAAATCCAAATTAACCTTTTAGAAGTAAACAATTTTTTTATATATATATATATATAATAAAATTTATGTGCATATTTTGTTTATGTTAAACTTTTTATAGAAGAAATTTAAGTTTGAGTAATGTATAAAAGAGAAAAAATCTAACAATCTTAGTTATCCCTATTTTTTATAATGATGTGTCACTAGATTACTAAAAACTTAGCAAAAAAAAAAAAAAAAAATGACAAAAAATCCTTGCTCGGGATTGGGAAATTGAGGCGTTTAACTGCAATTTAATTTTTATTTATAAAACTTGTATGTAAATTCAATTTTAATTTATAAAAGTCATATATAAATGAAAATTTTGAGAAAATGTTAGGATAAAATTTTTCCTTTATACTCATTAGTTGTATTGGCTTTTTATTCTTATAAACCAAAAGTGGTGCAAATAATCAAATGCAAATTTTAAACAAATCAAGATTAGTAGAATAAAATTAGTTAACAATACTATGTACTTGTTATTTCTAAATTTTTCTCTCTACTTATTTTTTTTTTTTGTTTAAAAAAGAATAATTAATGTTGGAAAATTATTGTATAATAGCCAACAATGAAACATATCATGATGACCGACATACTTTACTTTTAAGGCGTGCTTGGCATACAGGAAATTTCATAAGATTGGATTAAAAATTTCCAATCCTATATTGACATGTGTTTGGAGAAATTCAATCCAACACATTACTTTGTTAACAATGATATTTTCAAAATATGTTTTTCATTTTTAGCAGTAGTTTTCAAAATCTCCATTTTAAAAACGATACTAAATGTATCATAATGTTTTGAAAATTTAAGTTTAGTACCTTATAAACTATATTGTGAAATAGCAAAAATATCAGCAGTGGACACGTGGAAAGTAAGGAGAGGAGTGCCAGATGGCGAAAGAAGAGTAGCAAAAGGAGAAGTTGAGAATGCACGAGAGAATTGTAATTTGCACTTTAAAAAATCAAGCTCAAGCACAGCTGTTTGAGAACGGTTACACTCCCATATGAAACTTGCTATGTGAACGTTATTAGGTTAACAAATAAATCTACCTAGCCTTTAGATATCTTCCCTCTTTAGGCAACTAATAATGTTAGTGCCATTTAGCTGTGTAAGCAAACAATCCCACCCGTGACCGTGAACTGCCTCTCTACCTGTACAGTACAAGTACAACCTTTTTGGCTGCACCACTTCATCTGTTTTTTGGGTCAACTGACGGTGACTGTTGACCCAACCACAATTTATATAACATCGGTATAACACGGCCTACCAGATCTTGTGTAAGAATTAATTAGACATACGTTTTCATTTTGTTGTGAGATTAAATTTTGGTACACCTGTACTTGACTTGAAACACTTTCAAAACGTGTTGAATATTATGTGTTCCAGGTGAGCTCTGGGGCATATACATATACTGATATACATATATATATATATTTTCCCTTTTTATAAAAGGATTGAATTTCCGATGCACACAATTTATTGACTCTTGTTCATACTTCATCTTAAATTCAGTAGTGATAAGAATCTTCTTTGATGGTTATTTTAAGGGTACACACGAGTAAGAATCTTATGTTTTAAATATAACAATCAACTATATATACCGATAGTCTTAATGAATAGTGAGATTTGAAAATTTGTTTTACAACTTTTAAATGAAAATCTGTTTACTAATTGAGAATAAAGGTAAAGAGTGAAAGGAAATCAAACTGTATTGAAGGAGATTGAAAAAGGAAACTTGATTTCTAAAATGAATGGTGGAAATTAGATACTCTTTCTAGGACAAATTTAAGGTTCATGTAATTGATTTGTAGTTATTAAATGTTCTTTTCGTCACAAGGATTCTTAATTAGTATGTAGGTAATTTCTTAACCATAAGAATTTACTAATTATATAAAAGATATAATTTTAGAAATCTAGAAATTGACTTCCTCAACTTGACTAGTTGGATTTGATATGATACGACTTTTAGATCAAAATTATGTTCCTATAGGTGGTTGAGGTGATTTTTCCTTCTAAATTTGTAGAAAAACCAGAATTATATTTGTAACTCACATGCTCCTTGTGAGAACCATGACCATGACTGTTTGTCACTTGCCGGTTACCTGAACCATGAGAAGGGCGGCCAACTAGATGTAAGGTTTAAGGAATTTTACATAATAACATAAACAAGTGCCCTGAGAAATTCGACTACAGCTTTGATTGTTATTGGAGTAATATCAAACCATCCAAAATTTTGTCTAAATTCATTATTCAAATGATGTGATAAGTTTAAGTGTAATTATTATATTATCAATATATCAAATCAGTCTGTCATATCATTTGGGTAAATTTTTGGAACGTATAGTATTATTTTTGTTATTGAATGTCCCATTAATTGATCCCCATTTGCTGGTAGATCATAGAAAGTACCTATCACCTTGGTTGAAGAAACAAGAAGTTTAAATTTTACTGAAAATTTAATGAATTTCTACTTTATGTTGACTCGGAGCCCTTGTGAAAGCAACTCAGCTTCAATAATTTTGCGCTTTATAATGCATGGCATGTGAATGCAGATCTCTCTTTTTCTCTCTCTCTTTTGCACTCCATATAAAGAAACACTTCTAGTTTCTTAGACAAAGCTGGGGCACTCTATCTCCTAATATACAAAACACAACCCACCGGCCACCCAAAACATTATATCACCATTTTTTTTTGCACCTAACTAGCACCCTGCTTGGTCTCATTGCTTTTAACTCAACAGCAATCTAACAATTTCATATATCATTTATTGATCTAGAATTGTCACCTTTGTCTCCAGAATTTTCCTCTTCTTTTTTTTTTTTTTTGTTTGTGCTTTTAGTGGCGTAATGGATTCTAAGGATCATGTGGGAATTGATATGGTTATAAATGGAGATAATAGTAGTGTTTCTAGTAAAATTATTGTTTTTGGTGAGAAAGTCAGAAGATTTCCAAATTTGGTTTGGCATACTGTTTGGAAGGTGGGTCGAGACGATCCTCGAAGAGTCATCCATGCTTTGAAAGTAGGTTTGTCACTGACACTGGTTTCACTGTTGTACTTACTCGACCCACTATTCAAAGGTGTTGGACAGAATGCTATTTGGGCTGTAATGACTGTTGTTGTTGTTCTTGAATTCACTGCAGGTTTGTTTTCATTTATGTTTACGTTTGCACAAACTTAAATTCCTAGCAAATATTGCAGATATTAATTTGTCCAATTTACTCATTTTCTTCCTGTATTGATAGGGGCAACTTTATGCAAAGGACTGAATAGAGCATTAGGGACAGTATTAGCAGGATCATTGGCATTTTTATTTGAGTTTATAGGAAATGAGTGTGGTCAGATTTTCCGAGGCGTTTTCATTGGAGCTGCAGTATTTATAGTTGGTAAGTTTTATTTTCTTTTGGTTTTGTCTAGATTTTGGAAGAACTTTTGATGACTCCATAATCATATATATATATAGAATAATTTTATCATTAGTACTTCCTAACTTTAAAAAGTTAAGACGAACTAATCAAATTCTTCTTAAATAGGAAAGAGAATTTATTTTAGGAGAAAGAATGCAGTTGATGAATTTGATTGGTTCGTCCTAACTTTTTAAAATTAGGAAATACTGATGGTAAAATTTCTCATATATAGTGATTTTACCATATGTGTCTCCCAATTTTAAAAAGTTAAGACGAACCAATTAAATCCATTCATTGCATATATATATATAATGTTTTAAAATCATAAAAGTTTAGAAGTTATTAAAGGTGATAATGTGGTTTGATTTTCTAATTGACAGGAGCTGCAGCTACATACATAAGGTTCTTTCCCTATATAAAAAAGAATTATGATTATGGTGTCGTGATATTCCTCTTGACCTTTAATTTGATTACTGTGTCGAGCTACCGAGTTGAAAATGTATTGAATATTGCTCATCAACGCTTTTACACCATTGCCATCGGCTGTGGCATCTGCCTTTTCATGAGTCTTCTGATTTTTCCAACTTGGTCTAGTGAGGACCTCCATAATTCCACTGTGGGCAAGCTTGAAGGCTTGGCTAATTCTATTGAAGGTATACAAAACTGAAATTTATTCTACACAAACCCCTTTTCGTTTTGAATGTGTTGTAATTACGAATATGAATGATTTAAAACTTTCAAAATACCGAAATAATATCTTACTACGGGTGAGAACAAGTAGTTACTGTTTTATTAATTTGTGAATAAAACAAATATTTAACTAAACTTTAATATAAAATCGTGTAGCTTGTGTGAATGAATATTTTAGTAATCGAATCGTGGAAGAAGTGAGCCTAGAAAAGGAATCAGAGGATCCCATCTATAGAGGTTACAAGACTGTTTTGGACTCAAAATCTAATGATGAAACTCTAGTAAGTTCTTTATCAATATCCTTTTTAGTTTTATTAAGTAGTTAAACAACTTTTTTTTTATTTGAAATAAAGTAGTTAAGCATCTTTTTGGATTAATCAAGAGTGTTGTACATATAGACTAGCTATTTAATTTTAGTGTCTATGTTTGAGTTGAGCAGGCTTTATATGCAAGTTGGGAGCCAAGGCACTCCAGACATTGTTATAGATTTCCATGGCAGCAGTACGTGAAACTTGGAGCTGTTCTTCGCCAATTTGGATACACTGTTGTTGCTCTACACGGATGTTTGCAAGCTGAAATTCAGGTAAAATTCAATATATATTCGCCAAAAAATTGGGACCACTTTATACGAAAACATGACTACCGGATCCAAATTAATTTTCCTCCAGAGCCATCAAAACTTATTCAGGAAATACATGTTGGAGCTATTATAGCAACGTAAGTGTGTCATCGTGAGAACAAACAAATAGTGGTTGAAGCTCCATTTACTATCCTTATCGACCAAATTTTTATTTTACAATTTATATTATTATATAAATAGTACTCTTCACATGTATTCATGATAATGTATTGTTACATATCTCAACATCCTTCTCATTACTGCGCAGCATAATTGATAAATAATCATTCAATCCTAATATTTTCAAATTAATGTGGTTTTATATATAGATATTGATGTGACCGATTAAAGTCAATAAACAATATCTCTGACAAATTAATTATCGAGATATATTTTTCAATAATAAGCAGTGATATTTTGAGATTAATATTCGATTATTATTATTAGTAGTAGTAGTAGTTGCATTATTGACAATTTTGTAATTTGGATAGACCCCAAAATCTGTTCGAAGCCTCTTCAAGGATCCGTGCATTCGGCTTGCAAATGAAGTAACAAAAGTACTAATGGAACTTGCCAATAGTATCAAAAACCGACGTCATTGCTCTCCCGAGATACTATCAGATCATCTCCATGAAGCCCTACAAGATCTCAACACTGCCATAAAATCCCAGCCAAGGCTCTTTCTAGGCTCCGACAGTAACCAAGCCACCAATATGTTAGCCCTAGCAGCCGCACATGCCAGGCAAAAGCAAGAAAAAGACAGTAAAGTCGCGATATCAAGCGTGAAAACAGACTCTTCTGCTTTGCTCGAATGGAAAACCAAAAGGGTTTTTGAGCACTCGAAAGAGAATGAACGGAAAGTCTTAAGGCCACAGTTGAGTAAAATTGCCATCACAAGTCTTGAATTCTCAGAAGCGCTTCCTTTTGCTGCTTTTGCTTCTCTGTTAGTGGACATAGTGGCAAGGCTTGATAATGTGATTGAGGAAGTCGAAGAACTAGGGAGGATCGCATGTTTCAAAGAGTTCAATCCTGGTGATGAAATCATTGATCTGACCTGTACTGGAAAGCCACCAGTGGATGTGACTCAGAATCATTTGCCTTCTCATGGAGCAGATTAGTTCATGCTCATTATTCCATGATGTTAGACATATATTTTTGGTCATTTATATATTATAAGATGTTTTTCATTTCATTCTATGTTGAGACTGTATTTTTTTCTATTAGTGATTCTAGTTTTATAGATGTGATTATTTGATGTTAAGCTTTTATTGTGCTAGCTTCAATAAAACTTTTTAGCTATGGGACGTGTAAGCTACTCTTGCTTTTTAGAAGGGTGCAGATATCGTATATATTACCAGCCATAATTTAATTTATTTTATTATAACATTTTATTATAAAATTATCTTGAAAGGTGCGGTTATTGGCAATGGACGGTTGAGGTGGTGATGTCAAATCATGTTGAATTCAATTTCTGGAGGAAGAAAACCATAAGCTGCTGAAAAAAATAGTATATTGAAACTAATAATAGATTTATTGAAACATCGAGTTCACGAGTTAGAAGACACTTGTAAGCCCTCTATTGTAATTTTACTGATTTCCCCGGAAATAGTCTCTAAGTATCGATTAGAGACTTTAAATGATTTATGGAAACGCTTAAGGTCATAGAGAACCCATAGGGATTGATTTAAACTCGATTGGAGATTAAACAGAAAGATAAAATGATGAAGGAAATCGAATAATTTTTCAAGGTAAAAATGGACTAAATTGAAGATAAGCTTTAATAATTGTGGTCGAAGTAAAATTAAGCTAAAAGTTAAGGGGATGACTGAAATTTTATGAGGACGTGACCGTCGTTTTTAGAATAGTTTGGGGAGGAAAATAGAGGCAAAAAACATTTTGTTTGACTTTTAAAAAAAAAAGATAACAGTGAGCAGAATGAAAAAGAGACTGTCGTGCGAGAAAGAAGAAGAGAAGAAGAAAGAAGAAGAAGAAGAAGAAAAGAAAAGAACAAGAAGAGGAAGTCGTCGACGCCGGCCGATCGACCAGACTTCGTTGTCGCCGTCGCACGTCCAACCCGCATGCAGAATTAGCTCGAGCTACCGTAGACAGCCGCAAAGCAACCAAGTCAGCCGCTGATGTCGCCGACTGACCGAACGAAACAGATCCGACCTGTAGATCTGACCTGATCGTGCAAGACCGACGAGGAGGAGGAGGAGGAGCTGATCGACGGTAGAAACGACGCAGAAATCATGCGGAACTGCAGGTGCCAAGCTGAGCAGAACCAGACTTTGTCGTGCGTGAACCAGTCCCGATCGGCGCGGAAGAAGACGGCGACGAGCTGTCGTCCGACCACCTACAGACCCGTGTGTGAAACCCACCCGATCCATACCATTTTCAGCTGCAACTGAGCTCGATTTCAGCTCGAAACCAGTGAAGAACGCAGCTGAAACTGAAACCAGAATAGAGAAGGTGGATCGGGGAAGAAGAATAAGAGATCAGTAGAGAGAGAGAGAGAGAGAGATCGCGCGAGGGAGAGGAAAGAGAGGAAGATCCAACCGAACCTAGTCCAAAACCACCCTAAAACAGTTCCTAAACGAAGTCAAAGTGAAGAGAAAGAGAGTGATTTCGCAAAGGAAAAAAGGGTGAGTTGTTTACTCTTGAAGTTGATGATTTTATTGATGATTTAAGTTGATTTGAAATGGATTTTAATTTGATTTGTTTGTTGGTTGATTTTGAGTAAAAATAAGTTGAAAAACAAGTATATTAGGAGCTTAGAGAACTAAGAAAATATCAAGGATTTAAAGAGAAATCAAATCGTGTAATAAACTAGTTTGAAGGGCAATTTCATAAATTGACCCATATGACATCCGTTAAGAGTTAGGATGACCCTAATGAGTTTAATTAAGCGTATTGAGATTATTAAAAGTCGAAGATTAAGTTAAGGAATTAAAAATGCAGGGTTGCAAGTAAAAAGGAGTCATATAGGGGTGATTGTGTAATTTTGAGTTTTCAGAAGTTGGCGTGAACGTAAATTTACGTTTCCATATGTTGTGTAGGTGACGAGGGCGCTCAAGGATCGAGACGAGAGGAGTAGGGCCTCTACACGCACTATTTTCAGTCATCAGTTTTGTGAGTGAGTTTTATTTAAAGATTTTAAAAGTATTTCAAATTATCAAATTTGATATGATAAGTGATTGCTTGAGTTTATTTTAAATGTATTGATATATGCATGAGCATTAGTTTGAAATGAGAATGTGATTTTATATGCATATATATAATGTTGTTGAAATGAAATTTCAGAAACTAAGTTTTCAAGTTTGAATTGAGAAAATTAGTTTTAGTGCTTAATGCACTCATAAAATGAGTTTTAGTGCTTATTGCACTCAGAAATCAGATTTTGGTGTTTTATGCACCCAGAAAAGAGATTTATGTTTTTGCACCAGAAAGTTAGAGCAAAAAAAAAAAAGTGTTTTCAAACCCATAAGTATACCCTCAGAGATTTCAGATCAATTTAGACCCGGCCAGTCTATCCTACATCAGTTGGCACAGTCCTGGGTAGAGGTAAGTCACTAACCTGGGGGGGATAAGTGTCTGAGTCTGTCAGTAGAGTCGTCATTACTGATGTGGGGTAGTGTTTCGTGTGCTATGGTTAGCGCTGGGCAATTCCGCACATAGCCGCGAGATGTCTTAGAGCAGGCGAGCTATGGTTAGCGTTGGGCAATTCCGCATATAGTTGCAAGAGTACAGATTTAGGGATACTATGATACTTTTGACAGATATCAAGAAACAGTTTTAAAAAGAAAAGCATATTTGAGAGAAAAAAATTTTAAAATTATTATTCAAGTTATATATGATTTACAGCTATAAGTTTTGAGTTTAAAGCAAGCCTATATTTATATAAAAAGTCTCTTATTTAAGTTGATATTGAAGAGTTTAAGTTTGAAATGCTTTCGAAACAAAGAATAGTTTTCAAATGTTTTCAGAGGAGTAAGTTTTGAAAATCAGATTTTCAAAGAAAAAAATAAATTATCACTCACTGAGCTTCTAGCTCATTATTTTTCTATTTTATACAAAAACCTCCTCAGGTACTCTCAACAGGTAGCCTAGCAGTAGCATTACCTCCAGTGGGCGAGCCAGCGCGACACGACGTCATTTGAGCAGCTCATTTTGTTTCATCAGTTAGATTTTCATGTAAATCTCTTTTAAAGTGTATAAATGATTTGTAATTATTCGCTCGTAAATGTATTTAAATTGTTTTTGATTAAATGTGTTTTATTAAATTGTGTTTGGATTTTATTGAGTTGATTCGAAAATCAAATGCATGATTGAGGTCTACGAGCAATCAGAAGTTGAGTTGGTGATAAATTTTAGTCGAAGTATTGTTTTTCCATAAACAGGTTTTTCGGGAACATTAAAAATACAGCTGTTATGCTACCGAAATTTTATTAGAGAAATGAGTTTAGAAAAAAAAATTTCTACGCATTTTCAGTTTTTAAAGAAAACCAACCCAATGATGTTTTAGAAAGTTATCAGAGAGTTTAGAGTTTGCTTCACGGGTTTCGCTTAGCCTGACGAGTCGGGTCTGAGAGGGATCCGTTGGGGTGCCCGACGTGACCGATCGAATCAGAGTTAGAGGTATTCGAGTCGGGTCGCGTCGACACTGATTAGATAAAATGGAAGGCTTTTTTATATAACAAAAGAGCGAGAAATACAAATCACTGGGCTTTTATAATTTTATCTTAGACTGTATTTATTTTCTTTATTTACATTCTAAAATGAAAATTATTTTAGTTATCAAAAGGATAAGAAGTACAAAACTCTGTCATTTCTTTTTATTACTAACTTGGATCCTATTTGCTTTGTTGGTTTACATCGAAAAATGACTGATTGTTGTTTAAACAATAAAAAAGGTCGTAAACTTTTATTTAGTATATTGAAAAGCAAAAATCACTGATTATTGTTTGTTGATCTAATTACAATTAAAAATGCTTCAATTCAATTCTGGTGTCTAATTACCGGGAAAAATAAAGTTCATTTGTTGAAACAAAAGGGCAAGAAACACAAGTCTACTGGTATTGACAAAAAAAAAAAAAAAAACGCTTAATGTATATGCTTTAACTGATTACAACTAAAACTAACTAATTACATTGTAAAATTACTAATTATATTTGTTATATCTCATACCAAGTTGACTTTCTTATTTAACTTTCTTCGATGTCTATTGGCTCAGCATGTAAAAACATGATAAGTCTTCTCCTTTTAAAAATGGTTCACTACAATCAGTGGGCAAATATATATATATATAACACTTTTAAATAGAATACATAATATTTGTGTTTTAACTGATTATAACTAAAATTGTTTGATTACATTATAAAATTAGGGGTTATTTGTTTTTTAATTTAAAGACTAAACGGTGCTTAAACTTACTAAAAAGTGAATAGTGGTTGAAACTTAAAATCTAAATGATATAATTGTTTTTAAATTATAAATTAAAATATGTACAACTTAAAAGAAATAAAAATAGAAAAATTTTGAATTTTTCAAAGATTTCCTACAATTGAGAAAACACATTAAATAAAACTGAAAGTTGTTGAATACATATACATATATATTTTGAGGAATACACATATATAAATTTTAAACCAATTGAGAAAATTCAAAAATTAAATTAAAATAGTTTGAATATATATATTTTATAATAAAGCATAATTTTTAATTTTTTTTTTTAAAAAAAAAGAAAAAAGAAAATACCACAAAAAAAAAAGCTATCTCCGTCGTCAATGAAAGTGACTAGAGTGCAAGTGAAGGAGTAGGAAAGAGGACATCTCATTGATCTAATGGATCTTCTTGTAGAGAGATTGAGTTGATCTCCTCCATCTTAATGGAGATTGAGTGTTGATCTTTTCCACCCTATAGCCAATCTTACCAACTTCATCAACTTCACAAGTGTTGTTTAAAGTATGTTTGGTATGTAAGATTTGGGATGAAATTGAGATTCGAAAATCTCAAACTACTTGAATGCTATGTTTAGAGATTAATCGGAATACAATGGGTTTGAATCCCAAACTCTCTCATTTCTCATTTTTTTTGGGATTCTCCAATCCTAATCAAAATCATGACTTTACATGGCATTGGATTTCTCATTTCCTATCTTCTTTCTATTCTCTCCATCTATCTCTCTTTCTCTCACCTTACTTCATTCTCTCATTGCGCATCCACCTCTCTACTTTTTCTTTTTTTTTGGCCTTTTGAGTTGGGTGGTTTTGGGTTTGACGAACCCATCAATTGGTTCTGGGTTCGAGAACCTAGTATCAGGTGGTTTTATGTTCAACGTCAAACCCAGAACCTAGTTCTGGGTTCATTGTTGAACCCAGAACCATCTGGTTATGGGTTTTATTATAATCCTGTTCTGATTTTTTTTTTTTTCCATGTTTTGATGTTTTAATGTTGTTGATGATGTTGTTAGTGTGAGAGATGATGATGTTGATGAATTAGATTGATGATATTGATAAACTGTATTTGATGATATTGAATTGTGGGAGATGTTATGATTTGAATTGATGATGAGATGTAGAATTGTAGTTTTTTTTTTTTTCAAATTTTTTTATAAAATTAATTTTATAGAATTAATTTTATTTCAATTCAATCCTATCCTACACCAAACATGATATAGTATAATTTTTAATCTAATCTCAAATCCTACCAAACATGAAATAATGATTTTTCATTCTAATCCGATCTAATATATTCCATTTTAATCTTGCATATCAAATGGAGCTTTAAGGATGGAAAAAATACTTTTATTTGCTTTTTTAGTTTCCTTGTTATTAATCATTTATAATTTTTATTTTTATTTTACTTTATTTAGAGTTGTAATGGTTTTAAATTTCTTTAAAAGGCATGGTAATCTTTTGATTGGCCAACTAATTTGCAAAAACTTTGTTGCTTTTTGTTAATTTTGACTATTAAAAGGTTGGTTAAAGAAACTAGTAATATATTTCAAATGTTTTAAGCACTAATATGAAGAAAACCTTTAAAAAAATGTGACAGTTTGCTAAAATATAGAAACTTTCAGAAAACTTTCCAGAAAATTAAAAAATAAATAAATAAATAAAAATTAGAATGCTACAAAGGGCCCAACCGGGTTCGAACCGGTGACCTCTTGATCTGCAGTCAAATGCTCTACCACTGAGCTATGGACCCATTTGTTGGTACAGTCTAGTTTAATCAAATAAATGAATTCTATTCAGGCAATAAATATTTAGTATTATTATACTGTATGGACTCGAAATAATCGAAGATTTTATAGCTAAACAGAAAAATCATGTGATTTTTTTTTTTTTTTTGGCAACTTATGGAGATCAAGCGTACTACATATATGGCCAAATATATACTCTACTTAATTTAAAGTTATTTATTCTTTCAATATTAAGAAATCACTTATAATTATAATTTTAAAAGGTAAATAATGAAACTTAAACTCATCATAAACATGGAATAGAATGAATATACGACTTGACCTTAAAAAGAACATACTTGATATCTCTTACAACTATCTAAGAAAGGTATTAGTTATTAATTTTTTTGTTTCAAAAAAAAAAAAAGAAGAAGATGAATAAGTTCTTATCAAATTTTTCACAAATTAAAAAATATATATATAAATTAAACTAATCACAATAAAAAATAAAGTAAAGAGGAAAAAATGATCAAAATTTTTACATGAAAAACCCAAACAAGTAACAACAATAAAATCAAACACATCTGGCTAATTTGTTGTAAAATCCATTAGATGACAAATAAGTACACCCTCAGGTTGTTAAACAAAAACTCACTCTTCTTAAACAGTCCTAGTTAAATATATCCTGTTTAACATAATTGCACCTAAAAGCATTTTGTCGTGGCATATAGCCAATTACAAATTGTTATCCTTACAACATGTAGTATATTATTATAATATAATAGGAAAATTCAATTCCAATGATAAAGTTAGTAATGTTCTTACCTAACAATAAGTTTTAACTTTTACAATTTTTGTAAGAGTAATTTATAGATTAGCTACCTAATTTAAAAAGATTATTTACCTTATACGTTAATTACAATTTGGCCATCCATTACACTTCGATAGTCAACTTTAATTTTTGACCAAATCAAAAGATTAAAAGGCCATTTTACCCTTTTTCTTTTAATTTAATAAAATAAAAGTAATACTAGACTTCTAAAATATTTTGTTTAAATTTATATCTAAATGATATGACATATGATTTATTAATATTATATTAATTATTACATTACCTTTTAATTTATAAAATGTTAACAACTCACATGTTACATCATTTAAGTAAAAAAATTTAAAAAATTCAACATTACTCATAAAATAATTTTAAAAAGAAAAATATTGTAATAAAGAAATAAATTATTTTTAATCGCCAATAGAAATAATTTAATAAACATTTAAAAAAAATTAAAATTATTAAAAATTAACATCATAATGTCATTATAATTGTGAATTACGTCTAAATGCCAACATAACTTAAACAATATATAATTGATAGTTTCAAAGTAAGAATATAAAAATAATACCTGATATTAGATTTTAATATATAGCTAATAAAAGTAATTCCAGGAAACTACACACTGCTTTCTAGTATGAGTAATTAAATATTTACCTTAATCATCTAGATCGTACTATCAGATATCCTTAATTAATTAGTGGGTCCCAATGGTGATCAAGAATGCAACAAGTGAATGTAAATGCAACGAAACTTGGGTAATTAGCAGGGCCCAGCGGTCATTAAGAATGCGAGAAATGAATGTAGGTGGCTGGGCGTAGATGGATAAGGTTCCTTTGCTATTTGTGGAACGTGTGATGGATGTTATTGAAAGAGGGTGATGGGGTGGTGGATTTACCATATTTTGATGGCTTTTTGTTTTTCAAACTCTGCAATTCGTGGGTTCAAAACAGCCCCATATAACTTTTTTGGTTGGAACATAGGCAAGAAAAATGCTGATGATCAGAAGCCACAGCCTAAGTATCATGATATTGATCTTCCTTTCTCTCTTTCTCTTGTGGATAAAACTTTCTTAAGAGGTGCCTCTCTCTTTCTCTCTCTCTAAATTCAACTTATACTTATATCTGCCAATTGCCAACAGTATTTTTGCTAGAATCATGTTAACATACATACATCTAGGACTCATGTCATGTTAGGGAGAGATTAACAGCTTGTTCTACATTAATCGATCTCGGGTAATTATATCTTATTGTTGAGATTCCTTTTTGAAAAGAAAAATGTTGTTGACATTTTATGTTCATAATCTCACATTGATTGATTAAAAAGTGAGTCTCGAATTTTATAAGTAGAATAGCTTTTTCCATCTAAAGCTAGTATTTTGGATTAAATATACACTTGGTTACTACAACATTAAAAAAATTTGTTTAAATTTCACTTAAAAAATCCTAATATTAAGTTCCTGACTACAGTACTAGTGCATCAACCAAAATTTGCGTTGAAGTACAAGACGAATTAAAATCTTTAACCTTGATTAATTTAATGCATTTGTGGTCAGGTAGAGAACTAAAATGCTGCTATAAGGCCACGATTGATGGATTTAGTGCAACTAATTTCCACAGCTGCTGTGATTTCAAAGGACCATGTGTGATAATCGGATACACAAACAAGTCCTTCAAGTTTGGTGCATTTAACCCAGAAGGATATAGGAGCACCGATGATTACTATGACACATTTGATGCTTTTCTCTTTTATTGGACAGACCATCAAATAACTGATCCCATCATACTGCCTAAGGTTGGGGGCAGTGGAGCAGCACTTTTTGATTATGCCAGAGGTGGGCCACAATTCGGGGCTGATGGGCTGCTCATTGGGCCTCCCGTAGCCCCTGTTATGGGGGGGTTCACAGGGCCCGATACCAATTCCGGTATTGGCGACTTGAGGCAAGCTAAGTCTAGGTTGGGATTATCATATGCTAAAAGAAAGGATGGGAAGGAGTCTCTCTTTGGGGATAATTCCAGGGCCACTCTTGATGAAGTGCTAGTTTTTTGTAGTCCTCAAATTGCTAGCATGTACTGAAAGTTAATTTTTCTCTAGTGTAGTTTAATGTCTACAACTTGTTTTAGCAGGAGTGGGAACCTAATATCACACCACTCAATATAGACGATTAAATCTGCAACTTTCACATGGTTTTAATGAGATGGGAATCCAGATATCCTATACTAGAAGTTGTCTATATACTAGTTTTGAAGGGTAATAAATTGAATGATAGAAATCAAGATAGCAATTATAAAGAATAACGAGACAATTGAACAACGAGGCAATTGGACAGCAATTGAGCATTTGCATGGCCCATAGCACAATTAGGTCCAAATTTCTTCAAGCATGCAATCTCCAAGAAAATCAGCTCAATTGTAGCCCAATTGTCTCGGTGTCATCCATAATTGCTATCTTGGTTTTCATTATTGAATAATTGGAATATTTTAGTCACAACTTCTTCTGCTCCACCCTGATCTTGCATAGAATGAAAATTTGAATGTTTATGATAGATTAGTTTCGATGGGGCCAATTGTCACCTTTGGAAGAATTGATATTAATAATGCTCACCCTACTTATCTTGTACAGTGCCCTTCTTTTTTAGCGCTTTTTTCTTTTCTCTTTTTTTTTTTTTTTTTTTTTTTGGCAAGTGTTTCTTTTCTCTTTTTCAATTGAAACAAGTGGAGCATATTTATTGCTGAAAGGGATTTTTGAACAACCAAATCATTTTATATATATGGTGGGGAAGAGGCTTTATAGGGAAGGACTATTAGGGGGTGGGAGAATCTAAGTAGAGAAAACTAAGTTGGTATTGCATGAAGAGAGTTGAGAGTAGATAATATCTAACTTTATAGAAAGAAATGTTAAAGAGATCATGTTAGTTAACTTTCTTTGATCAAGATTCTTAACCAATTGTAGACTAAGGTCGGGGAACAATTTGTGTACTTTGGCTCAGTTAAATATTTAATTTAATATAAAGTTACAATTAATTCCTTTCGTGGTTGGTTTATATCATTAAGTAATTAGTTCTTGTACAATTAATTATTGCAATGAGTGAATGATAACACAATTTGAACAAGAAAGGGCAAAAGTGAATGTTGGAAAAGAGATGTTAGAGTCTTGTCAACTTTTTGAGACGACCCTTCGTAGCAAGCAAGTTTTACATGCTCTTTTGGGAAATTACTTCAAGTGTATGAATGCTTGGTGGTGGTTAATCTATTAGCAAATTAACTTGAATGTAGCAAGTAGCAATTTTTTTTTTTTTTTTTTGAATTTGGATGTAGAACTCACCATCTATAAGAGATAGTAGACAATTGAGTGGTCTTACCACTAAACCACTATCCTTTGTCTTAGTAAGTAGCAATTTTTAATATATTAATTATATTATAATTCGAATATAAAATAAAGTTTCTTGCATTTGCGAGGTTTGATTGGCAAACCTGGTATATTATTATATGAGATTTCATCAATTAAATTAAACAGTATCCACAACTTCAAATGCATTAAACTTTTTTAGGAGTTGTGATTGCTTTTGTTTATAAAAAGGGTGGTTTCTTGATCAGGAAGAATAACAAGTGAAGAAAGAAAATGATCCTAATTTTTTCTATTGAAAAATTAAAATATTGTTAAGCAAATAAATCCACAATCGTTTCTATCTCCAATCATTTATACTAGAGGAAAATCCTAATAAAATGTTAATTTTATCAAAAATAATCAGATTTGAGTTATCTAGTTTAAAATTAATTTTACAACGAAGAATAAAGTGAAAATCTAAACTTCATACTAAAAGAAATCAAGTAAATTAATGTTTTCTAAAACAACACATTCTAAATGTCAAAACTAAGAAATATGATCCAAAACAACAAACATAAGGATAAAGTAAGGAATTTTATTTTCCATATTAACAAAGTCAATGGTACCTCATTTATCAAGTTTTAATTATATCATGCGTTGTATGTTACTTTACCCAAAAGTAACATAGAGTCTAAACAAGTTTTTCCTTTTTGAAGTACAAATTGGAATTTAAAGTCCGTAAATTTGATTTGAACCCATGACCTCAACTTGTAAATGTGATGAACCTATCATTGATCTCCCTCAACTTTTTATTTAAGCAATCTTGTTCACAAAGTTATGCATACCATAATAATTTATAGTTATAGTTGCCCATTATGTGGCATTATTATTATTTTTTTCCTGTTATTGCTGATTTGTGCAAGTATTGACGCTTCCAAGTTAATCCAAGTTCAATCTAAAAGTTTAAAGGTTGTGCTTAAAAGCATCTTTACAAAGAATTATATACATACTTTTTAGCTCTATACCTACTGAAAATATTCCATTTCAAGAACAACACGTATGTAATAAGACAAGTATACTGAAGAAATGTGACAATTCCAGTAATTCAATAAGTTCAACTTGTTCTAAGCCGCGTCTAACATTCAATATAAATGTGAAATGTACACAAACTGTTGCATAATTATTGTAGAACATATAGCGAGCAAAATTTAAACATCAAACAGAAATTTGTTATGTAAGAGAAAACATCAAGAAGCTTATTTGATATGATAATAAAGTTAATTTAAACTGCATTAAATCCAACTCCAGGTGAAATCGATAAAATTGATCACCTGGGGATCTCTTTACTTCCTTGAAATTAAATAAAAAACTTGACTATGAAAACAACTTCAGTACGAACCAGAAATAGAACTTCAACATGAAACCGGTACTTTAGACTTAACATATAGGGAGAGGTTTTACTCGTTATTCCCCGCTCCGAGATTCAACATATAAAAGGCGTTGTCTCGGAGACCCTTTCACAATATAAAGTACAGCAGTTGATTAATGCTAATGACAAACCTCTACTACATCACAATCACCAAATTGTCTTCCTGCAACCAGAGACCATTAAATTCCTCCAAACTCCCATCTCCACTTGCCTGCCTGCAAATGGGAGCTTGGTCCCAACTTGCAAACCCTGCATTGGGAAAAAGAAGAGGTACAATGACCATCTCTTCTTTTTTTCAGAATAGGTTTGGATAATTTAGTGAATTGGTTTGGTCATAACCTTCAAAGGACATATCCTCATTCCCATTAAAACTTGTGTAGTTTGCATATCCTGAGTACGGTGACAAGCAGCCAATTCGACTGAGATCCTCTACAAATTCAACTTCTCCTGTAAAATTTGAGAATGATGAACTAGGCGAGAAGTCTCTGTGCTCTAATGACTGCCATGGGGTCAATGAGTTCGCAGCAAACTCATACTGAGGTAAGTACTCATGAGATGCAGTTTCATGGACCTGTGGATAGTCCTGAGACAAGCCAATCAAAAAAATCATTAACAAACCTCAAAATTTCAGTCCTTTATAGTAGCTCCTATCAATTTTTGAATATTGTACCTTTGAAGAGTCAAGAATTAGGTCCGGTGAGACCAAGAGGGAAGCAGGATTGGGCCCCACTGGAACAGGTTCAATCTCTGGTATTGTTGTGACTACATAATCATAAGGAGAAGCAACGGGACTTGAATACCGACTCTCATTGTACAAGCAACTTGCTTGAGAAGAAATGTCACGAGAGCTGCTCAAAGGCTCATTGGAAACTTTAGTTGAGGTCAAATTCACAATGCTTGAACTGCTTCCAACTCTCTTGGCTTTTTGTTCTCCAGATGAATGACTCGTCTTCTGCGTGCTCTCGTTCTTTTTGACAACACGGCACAAAGCAAAAGCTCCCTAGATGGAATTACAATGAACAAATAAATTTTCAGTTGATTACAGATAAGAAATCATATGCAATTTACATTATGAACTTCAAGAATCTACCTGAAAAACTGGAGATCCCTGAGCATGATCATCACAAATTCGATACTCGTGCATTACCCAATCTGTCCGATCTCCTAAAGGTGCACGTCCCCGGTAAAAGACTAGGGTCTTACGATACCCTGTTACAGAAGCAGATTGACAAACAACCTTACGGTCTTTTCCAGTGGCCTTCCAGTAGCCAGCTTTGGTGGCTCTGTTTGTTCTTGATCCATTTGGATACTTTCGGTCCCTGGGACAGAAGAAGAACCATTCCATATCTCGTTTAGGAAGGAATGATTTCTCTGCAAAAATTCATGGCTAACAAATTAGATTTCTTGATTCCCAAAACATTGAGCCGGAACAATTAGAAATCAAACTGTTGAAAAGCATTGCTATATTCCTCATCATTATAAATTGATAATATATTCGATAAATTCGACGCAATTGGCCTTTGCAAGAAAAAAGTTAAAGGCCCCATGGAACAAATAATTGCTGTAATGGGTGTATTTTTTTTCCATAAAGAAGAACATAAGAAAAAAATCAAATATACAAAACAAACAAAAAAGTGCTTTCCAATACTCAGAAAAATTGTGTGCTCACATGGGCACTGAACCTTTTTTTCATCCTCAATAGTGTTAATAACCGTCAAAAGTAAAGTCATTTACAATATGCTACTCTAAAGATTGTTACATTCATGATCCAACATTCAATTCCCCTAGCAATTTAGCTAGCTAATAAGTCACTAAATTCACTGAAACATGAAGGGTTCTCAAAATAGAAGAGTAGTACCTGGCAACTCCCAAGGATCAAATTTGTACAAGTCGATCACAGGGATGACTTCAAGCTCAATTTCAAGCCCTTCCACTTTTCTTTTCAGGTAATATCCCACCAATTCTTCATCGGTTGGATGGAAACGAAAACCTGGAGGCAGTGCAGCCCCACCCATTCTTTTCTTTCTATTTCAAATATAAGGAAAAACAAAACAAAATTAAACAGAAAAAGAAAGAGAAACAAAAAAAAAGAGAAGAAAAAAAAGAAGAGCAGGGTTATTCAACTTGGTAGCTAAGTACCAAAACTATATCTATTAAAGATCTGGAAAATCCAAAAATAAAAGCTTTTATCAACGCTAGATTTGTTTACAATAATCGAGTGCAACCTCCACAGAATGCACCCATGGAACGTCAAAACCATCTTCTAAATTAGTTTTGTGTTTCTTATGATCAAAATGTCACCACCCCTCCCACCCCCCACAATGTTTTTTTCCCAAAACAAGAGTTTCAAAATGGAAAAGAAAAAAAAAAAAAACTGAAATTTAAGCCAAATTCAGAATTGTAAAATTAAAGTTGAATGGTTTAAAAAGAAGAATTGTTGAGAGGAGAATAGTAGTAAAAGAAGAGGATTGTTGGGTAGAGTAAAAGGAGAGGTGTATGGAATGTGCTATATATAGGAACAAGAGCGTGGAGAAGTGAGAAGGCAAACAGGTCCAAAAAAACAAACACCGAAAGTTTGTGGAGATTGCTTTGTCTGACGCGTACCACGAAATTCCACACTAGTGGCCCACTATCTTGAACTCAGTTCACACCTATAACACAACGAACAGTTTGTGTGTTCCCGCCTCATAAATTCTTGACCGTTGCCAAATCAAATTATTACTCCAACGTGCCCCAGCAGCCGGTACTCGCACCAAAACTGAAATATTGTCAGATTGAAAAGGAAGTATTGTCAGATTAAATAAATATATCTTATCATTAAAATATATTGGATGATGACGATTTATTATTTGAGTTTGGGCCAGGGTTAAAGATTTTGATTTATTATTTGTTTCACAAAATTAAAAAAAAAAAATCACTTTTACAACTTTACCACTCATATGTTTCATATATTAACAATGAATGACTGTTTGAATTTAAAATGTTTTACACTTATGATTGCAACTATTATTTACTACCTTGTAGTAAAAATATTCTCTATTTTTTAAAAAATAAATAAATAAAAGTAATGGTAGTTAAGAGTTAACTAATTAATATTTTTATCTCAGTTTTCTATTGGTTATTGTTTTACAAAACAAATTGTGATTTGGTTAAAGACGTAATATTTGAACCCATGATTAATGTGTCACAGTAGGGAATTATAACTAAGTCACCTAAATTTTATCCTATTGATTCTTGTTATATACTACATTATAGTAACAATTTTTTGTATCTTATTTTCTTTTAATAAGAGCTACTATCCATTTAGACAAATCTTATAGGTGCACCCTTTTCTATAATTGTATTTAACTAACTTTAACACTTTTTATTTACTTTGCTAATATCTATCGCTACTTAAGTTATGTAAGTAGGGTTCAATGATGTATATCGGTTTTCTCATTGCATACCATTGTAAATCAATTGGTCCTTAAAAAAATGTTACGATTGATCCCGATTAAAGAATTATAACTATATATGTTAAATATATTTGGAAACGTTAGCATTTTTGTCCGATCATGTTTTCTATAAAAGTTTATGAATATATTTCTAGAGATTAAGATGTTTTTAAAGACTGATTATTACATATAAGTAGTTTAAGAATTTTGAATCTTAATTTCATCCCAAATTCTACCCTAAATGATTTGTACGAACTCTTGTACATGATTAGAAGAATTGGACAATGGACACGCCGGAGGGATCTGACAGGAGTGTGGTCAAAGCCATCATCGAACAGTAGAGGGAATTTGGGTTTTCTTGTTTGCGTCGTTCAGGTCCAACGTCCTTCCACGTCATCCTGAGTCAGACAAAACACTTTTTCTTTCCGCAATTGATTTTGTCAGCTAGCTGGACCCACGCACAGCCATAAAAGCAAGTCTCTCAGAAGTGCCTACTTAGTCTTCCAAACCCAATTAACATAATAGGTAAATTTATAATGGAAAAATAGTTTCTCTTCCGTAATCTGAATTGATATTAATTTTATTTATTTATTAATAAATAGGGAGGATGTCAAGGATTAATTCAAATTATAGAAAAAAAAAACACATTCATAATTTATTCTTATAAGGTTTAGGATTTGAATCTCTTTATGGGTACTTATAAGGTTAAAAGTCATATTTTTTTCACTTCTCAATAATTTATAGGATCCGACAAAAACTTCCATACACAACTCTAGTCTTAGTGGAAGCTCTTGAAACTGTTTCGAATTCACATGTGAGACCATATCAGACGCAAAAGTGTTTGTCTTGTTGATTGTTTCCTCATAGAAGTGGGACCAACTAACGTAATGTATAGCAAAGAAACTATATGAGTGGTCAGTTGCTTCTACATTAGTAAAAGCAATAAAAGGAGAATTTATAGGGTTGCTTTTTGGTATTAAAGATAGCTCTTTTTAAGCTAACCTAATGGATTAGATTTTGGATTTCTTTCGTTTTATTAATCATATTAATTAGTGGGTGCTTTTCACTCTAGCAAATGGACAAAACATCGAAATTCAAGAGTTCATATATACATAATTAAAACTTAATTAATTTGACGCCAATGATTTGTATGACTGGCCAAATTTCCCATAGCATTTGGAGTAGATCGCTAGATTTGCCCTAAATAAGGGCTCTCGTTATAGGGGAAGGGTCTCCTCATACCCTGCCATTTAATGGATAATAATGAGATTCAAATCCATATTACAAAGGCGAAAGGAATGTACTTAACTATTTTATTAAGGATGGACAATGCATTAATCACTAAAACTATGAGTAATTACATTCAAAATGTAAGACGAATTATATATTTAACAACAGCTGGAAAAAATCTCTCAAGATTTTATCAAATAATGAAATACCACAAATAACCATATGATATTAGAATACGGTAAAACCCCTTAACGTGGGAAGACTTGGCCTCTGATAGAATGATTTCATGTTTTTGACTACCAACAGTGAGATTTTATTCATTAGGCTTCTATTATTAAGTTTAAAAGATCTTTCAAATTCTCTTTGATGAATACCCATTTGTCAAACCAAGGAATAGAAGGCTCAATACCCTAAATTAGCGATCATATTATTCTCCGGGCAGCATAGACCTAAATTCGAAAAAAGAGAATAAATGTTGTCCTTTGAAATAGATATGTAAATGGGGTTTGAAATTAATTGACCCAAATGAGCCACCTAATTTTAGTCTTAAAGTGTGATGATGGTTCACAACATCACACAGCTTAAAAGAAGAGAAAATGCAAAATTTTTTTTTTAAAAAAAAATGAAGAGAGAGACTGATGGGTGTAATTTACAGTGAACAATATGATCGATGATTGAAGAAATGAGAGGACTTTTTGATTATGGGGAATTGGAAAGCAATGACAAGAGAGACCATCAGACTTCAGACCACCTTATCCTTGTCGCTGTTTGTCTACTGCTTTCGGCCCATTTGTCCCCTTCTCTGCCCCTCATTTCTTCAACTTCCTGCAATCTCACTCTCTATTCTTTTAAGGTTAATATGTGCAACTTCAAACCTGGCCAATTCATTCTAAACTTGTCGCGTTTGGAAGATCACAACCCAATTTCAAGCATGGTCAATCTAACAACAATTGAATTGATCTTTTATTTTTCTCAAACCATCACCTATGACAATTTATATCTTACCTATGTCACATAGAAAAAGAGAGAATATGAAGCTTATAAAATGATATTAACACCAACGTTATTGCTAATAGGTTGATCTTTTTAACTTATCTACCGTTTATAATGTTCCAGTGAAATCATCTTAATATAAACCTTATATACTATTTACAAATAATATTAATATGTGTTCTAAAGGCACATAATAATAACAAACTATTATATAAATTATTTATTTATTTTTTGATATGTTTGTATATAAATTTTTATATATAAAAAGTAAATCTAGTTTTATTTTTTTAATATTATATATGTTGTAGTGATTCGAACCTGAAATATTATTAAATTAAATAATAACTTTTTACTCCTAATTTTCATTGAGTGAAACCATCTAAAATGATAATCATTTGAATTCTTAGCATGGAACTATAAGGGGAATAACATTTTCATTTAACCAAATAACCACACTTTATAAGAGGACGGCAGCATTGCATGATTTGGTAAGAGGAAAATATCACAATCCCACCTAGCCATATAGTATGGTCCTTTCAGTTTTTAGTCTTGCGTTGGGCTGACATGGATATCTGTTGAGGTCTGACTCACTTGTTACGGTGCAGTGACCCAATGACATCTACTATAATTAGTAGTTTTTGGTGACCAACCACCCAAGACAGAAAAGATGTGACAAGTTGCTTTTTAATGGACTAATTTGATCAATTATTAGAGTCAATTTAATACTCTCTAGTTAAAAATTTAATAATTTTCTAAATTTTAGAAATTAAAATATTTTTTATCCTTTTAAATATGTTTTTATATAAACTTTTATATATAAAAAATAAATTTAGTTTTATTTTCTTAAATGTTATATATGAAATAATGATTCGAATATGAAATATTATTAAGTTGAATAAAAACATTTTATCATTGGTTTTCATTGAACAGAAAACCATCTTAAATGATAATCGCTTCAATTCTTGTCATGTAACTACAAGGGGAATAACATTTTCATTTAACCAAATTACCACACTTTATAAGATGACGGCAGCATTGTATGATTTGGCAAGAGGAAAACATCACAATCCCACCTAACCGTATAGTATGGGCCTTTTAATTTTGAGTCTTGCGTTGGGTTGACATCGATGTATGTTGAGGTCTGACTCACTTGCTGTGGTGCAGTGACCCAATGACATCTACAATAGTTAATAGTATTTTGGTAGAATAACATGTAGAGGAACCGTCCAGGACAGAAAAGATGTGACAAGTTGGCTTTCCAACATTAGTGGGGGGTTTGAGATTGCTCAAGATTGAGTGATGATGACTAAAGTAATAAAACCTCCCTATTTTCACACTTTTCTTTGGCTGCATTTCATGCGCTTACACTTGACCAATAACGAGTGTATCATGAGTCATTACCTCTAGCTGCATATATAATTTGGTCTTCCTGTACAAACTTAAAAAGCCAAAGCAGCCAACCATTTACTGTGTCAAAAAGTGAATAAGACAAAATAACTTACGCTAATCGCTTACGGTAAATCAAAGATGTCTCTGCTTTAATTATGATTATATTTTTAAGATAATTATGAGGAAGATTTATGTACCAGACATGTCTGCGACATCAAGATTGTACTTATCATAATTTATTGATTTGTGACACTGTAGAGTCTTACAAGTCATTGCAGCGGCGTGGACTAGATGTGTAATATTCGACATTGAGATCATAAGGGGTTTGAATTTTCGCAATCCTGGAAACTTGTAGATGTATTTTTACGTATATTCAATTTGACATTTTGATTCGATTATGCCACACATCACAACTGTGTTTAACACTTCGGTCAAACCAATATACAGATCGCCGCCAACATTTTTCACGAAATTCATTAATCTAACTGAAATGTCGTATTACCTATTGTCAAGATATTACTATTCTATTAAACGTGGAATAGAATTTTAGCTGTCATATCCTTTACAAATAGTTTTGTTTCTTTTTGAACAATTATATGAGTAAATCAATCTCGTCTATCTTATATCATTAGAATGCTCAATTAATTTGATAAGATCTCGGATTAATTTGAATTACTCTACCACATGTAATATTAAAAGAAAAATCAATAGTGGAGGCTTATTCCTATATTAGTAGAATAATTTGCTACTTATGTCGTTTTTCAATTATGGTGCCAGTTAATCATGTTTAGCAATTAGCACACAATTAGAAAAGGTGAAACCAAACAAAAAATTAATAAGTTGAAATGTTATTATTTGATAATTGGCATTTTGGATTATTGTGTCCATTTACTTTTTGATCAAACTAAACACCACGAGTTAAGTTTGGGGTATCACAAGTTCGCAACAAAAACCGAAAAAACATGACTGTTTAAATCAATGGGTTTTCTTCATTTTGTAGGTTTAGTAAATTTTCCAATGTATGTTTCAAAATATGAAACATTTTAACTTAATTATATATTCCATTTCATCAATTCACCGAACTCATTCAATAAATAGAAATAATAAACTAATACAACTCACATTCATATTGAATTTTAAATTAAATCTCATAAAAAGTAAGCTGCACAATCACAAATAACATATTTTTGAAAATAATTATGTAAACAGGCGTTAAGGTTTGTAAGAGTTCAACCCAAAAACGACCTATTTACTTAACAACTTTAACTTGTTAACCATATATCGACATAAATTCAGTGAGGTCCAATACGAACTTGCAAATTTTGTGTTATATTCATATTATGTAAATAATTTTCTGTTATAAATATATGCTTTTAAACATAAATGAGTGCCCATCAATCATAGAAGTAAGTTTTATCTTTTCATCTTCCTACTAGCTCCGCATGATCTGCTTTATTATTTATTATGTTGTCCACTTAATGAAATTTTTGTAAACCTATGTAAAGGAGCTTTTACCATTGTATATGAAGACACATGATAGAAATTGATGAAAGAAGGATCTGTTCTCTTTTATATTCTCTCTTCTCTTATATTATGTTTATGTTATTATATTTTCTTTTATTCCATTTATTTCATAACATGCTATCAGCACAAATTTCTAATCCAGTGTTTGTTTCAGTTTCTAGAATTGAGATTTTTTTTTTTAAAGACAAATGATGACATAATCAATATTGTTTAATAAGTAATTAAAATGGGTATTTCTTAATAACATCAAGCTCTCCGTCAGATTGTAAAGTAGTTATATTTTTTATTTTAGTTGCTAAATATAATTCTATTATTTTGTTGTCCTAATCCTACTTACAATATTAATAAGGTTGCCAAGAAATGAAAAAAAAAAAATGTATTTATTGAAGATCTTTGAAACTTGAAACTAAAGCGTTGATGTTAAAACAAACAAATCTAAATGAGAAATGATCAAGATTGATCTTGTAACCACAACATATGTTGTAGAGAATTTCTATTTCTTTTTCAATTCATAAATACAATAAGCAGCACACTACTATATATATATTTACACTGAAACTTGTCACATAAGAAAAGTGTGACCTCTAGACTTGATTCTGATTGGTTAAACATTAGTTGAGTTGGATCCTCTCAACTGATTTTCCCGCCAATGCTAAAACAGAATCTGATATAGCTGAAGCACCAAGGCTGTCATGCTGTTGCCACTTGATCATTACTAACATGTTGATCAAGCTTAACTTGGACAAGTTAGTTTGTTATGTTTTGCTTGTGTAAGCTGAACATTCTTCTCAACAGTATTGAAACTCAACGATTGAAAAAATGATGTGAACATTTTGCAACTCAAATGTCGGGACATTCAAGAACTTGAAGCTTAATTTAATGTTTGTCCTAAAAGCTAAAAGTTTGATTTAATGTATGAAGATTGTAAAATCAAAGAGCTTGACACCCAATCTCCAAACTTAATAATGAATTGAAATCACTCTAGAATATGCTTTGAATTTAAATGGAATTGGAATTTATAAATTTGAATTTCAATCGATGTGATTTGGAACCCGAAGTTCTAAATTCAAAATTCTTAATTACAAACATGATTTTATATGCGTCTAAACTTGAAATGTTGAAGTTCTAATGAAATGGCATCTAGTACTATCACAAAGACTGTTTGGTTATGTTGGTTATTCGCTAACATGGGTGTTTTGATGTCTCATCCCACCCCTTGTATTGTGACAATTAGAGTTTTATTCAGATTGCTCATAACTTTGTTTTTCATGAACGAACCAAGAATATCGAAATGGATTATCATTTTACTCGCCACCATCTTAAGCATGATACTATTACATTACTTTTTATTCTTTCTTACTTATAGATTATGGATTTCTTTACTAAACCACATACAATTTCATATTTTCGTTTTCACATTAGCAAACTTTCGATGTTTTCTGCTGTTGCATCATAAATTTGTGAGGGGTATTAAAGTTAATATTTATTTATGTAAGGATAGTTTATTCATTTTCGTTCATTACTATATTATGTTCTTGTAAATTAAGACAATGGACTTTTCCTCTTGAATGTGAAACCCTGTTTTGTTTACAATGAGAAGTAGCTAGCCAACTTCTTGGAGAGACATTATAAGTGCACAGAATTTTAAGAACCTAGAGGAGCATGAGTCGTATATCCCAGAGGCACAGACTGTACCATAAAGTTTAATTAGAACCTAATATAATCTTCATTTTTGTCTGATCATTCATAATACAGTGCAAACTTGTTGTAAAGAACATGCAAGACTGTTCCTTTATAGTGTCATACATTCATCAACAAAGCAATATATTGCTCAGTCATTTGATAGATTTTATTCCGTTAATCTTCTGTGTTTTTTCATGACTTTCCTTTCTCATAGTGATCTTTTTCCCTTTGTAGGGCCGGTTTAAAATAATTTCTCTGTCAGGTTCCTTCTCGCCTTCTGAAAATAATGGTGGTCGCAGCAGAAGTGGAGTATTAAGTGTCCCTTGCTCGGCCAGATGGCCGAGTTTTGGGTGGTGGAGTAGCAGGAATGCTAATGGCAGCATCACCAGTGCAGGTACTGATCTACCATTGTTTGCATCGGTGTGTAAAACTGCGCAGTCTATGAAGACTAGAAAAAGTTATGATGAAATTTAATCAACTTTTGACTGTATTTATGCCGTGCCAGATAATTTTGGGTAGTTTTATTGCGGACGCGAAAAAATCTAACTCAAGTATATTGCAACCTGGGGCTTCTTCGGCTCCAGTACCCAATATGTTGAGCTTTGGTGCACCTGTGACATCTAGTCCTCCCTCACAAGGACCTTCGAGCGAGTCTTCAGATGACAGCGGTAGTAGGACCGGAATTTACAATCCTGGTCAACAACCCCTTCATAATATGCAAATGTACCGACAAATATGGGCTATCCAAACTCAGCAATGAAGATGCTTCCTTATTGAGGGGATAGCACTTTGGATTGTTGACATGGTGATTGTTCTTCTAGGTGATAGAGGTAAATTCCAAGTGCTAACACAACATCATTGAATACAACTGGTAGAGAAATCATTTCATTTTCCTTCTAGATCGGATCAGGTATTTCACTGCTTAGTTTTCAAGCAAATTTTCATTCCTCATCCGATTGTTGATAACTGCGGAAATGCCACCTATTTTGTAGAATAATGTCATTTAGATGAAATTGCGTTCTTTGAATAAATTGCAATTTAGCTTTTATGTTTCCCATTACCAGTTTTTAGGTATATTATGCACTCAGCAAGCCGACACTCTTAAGTAGAGAATAAGAAGAGTCCATGACTGATTTGACTTTGTTGATTAGAATATAGAAACATAAATGCAGATCAACATCTCCCTGATTCTGAGCAGAACAAGAGCTTCTTGAGAATTAAAACTATGCTAATGATCTGTGTATGAAACAATATTCAAGGCAGCTATGCGGATATACTTTCTGCTCCCTAACATTAAGGCACCAATACACCCAATTTCAACTCAAATTTGACGTACCTTCTTAACTCTTATGACATACACGATCTACCCATACATATAAGGATTTTGATATAAACAGTTGTTTGATTGAATCTTTTAATTATGTCTCTTCCTTCATGCTAATAAAATTTCATATATGCTTGCGCCATAATTCTATCTGATGGCATCATTGAATATTAGCATATGTTGAGCACACATGGAAACGTTATGATTGACAGACTCACCATAACTTACAAAAGAAATGAGCCTCCTTTAAATCACCAAGATTGAGCTAAGCATATACATTAACTGAACTCATCCCATTAAGGGTGTTAGTGTGATAATTTTATCTTGTCAAGGACGTCAGTGTAAAAGGGATAATACTGGATTAATTCCTTCTCGTCTGCATGTCATCTATTGATACGGCCTATTATGTGTTTCATTTACATAAGATTTATCTCATTTATTACCTTCGGTGTTTACAATTAATTGGAAATACGTGTTTTCAAATCAGCCTAGCATCGAAGTTTGTTTGTCAATTGTGAATGTTACCTAATAGAAGTAGGTAAACAAGAAGCAGAGATTTTTGTCACCCCCCATATCAAAGTCAAAATTCAAAAACCACAACAACAACCGCGCCCTCGCTTGCTACATGGCGTGAGACTAAAGACTGAGTCTCATGGCCGCTGCTGTTATCTATATATTTTTAATGCTTGATAAATAATTGATTCAATCAAAGTTAAGATATGTGGGCAGCCCACCTAACAACATGAAAGCTCCCATATATATCCTGTTCGTGGTTTGATAAAGCTCATTAAACAAAACTGCCATGACCAAATATTATTATAAGCAAAATTAATAGTTTTTAGTTTTCTCATATTGATTTTATAAAATAGAAAGATCATTAAAATATTCTTAATAACAAACCTAAAAACAATAATAAAGATGGAAATGAAGCCAAGACATTGTACAAGGTTGTCAGAGCAGAGTCTACAGAGTATACAGAACAAGTCAAGTTAGCGCGTTACGACGCATACGCGCCTCACTTCCTGTTCCTATTCCTGCCACCAAGAAGATTCTTGCTGACTCCAACGGCTCTTTCTGGGTTTGCTTTGCTTTATAAATACTACCCATCTCATTTATTTCCCTCTCACTAGCCGTTACAATTTCTCTCTCATTGCTCATACCCCTTCTCTTCTCTTCTCTTCTCTTGTCTTTCCCACCCAACTACACATACATATTCTATATATACATACTACACACACACACTCGCGCGCGCGCACAATTATCTGATGCAAAATGGACTGCTTGGTTTTTCCTGTTGTCATTCTAGGAAGGAGGTCCTCGGGATACCAGGCTCTGACGGAGGAAGGCGTGTTGGATACTGAGGTAGAGCGTAGTGGTCCTGTGACGGCTGTTGTAGGGAGAGAAAAGAGAGAGTTTTTGGTTGAGCCTTTCGTGTTGGAGGAAAACCCCTTTCGTGTATTGATAGATACTCGTAATGCAAAGATGATGAAGGAGAAGAGGGTCATATTTGTGGATGTGGATGCCATGTTGTTCGAGCATATGTTGTGGTTGATGCATAATGATTGTTCTTCGCTCTTCAACCTTAATGCAAAGGAGATTATTAAATTCTATGCTGAAGATTATTAGACCAAGGTAACAGTATTTTATGTTCACTAATCTCATGCAAAAAGTTGTAAGTCTTTTGATGTCTAATAACTGATCTAAAATACATGGTGATTCTATCTATACATACAATTTTTATTTTTCCTTTTCCTTTTCCTTTATCTTACTATTATCATTATTTGGTTGACCTGGATTTGCTAATTTTGTTTTATAATTGTTCTAATTTTTTTTTTTTTTTGAGTACTATAATTGTTCTATTTGTTCAAAACTCAAAATATAGTTATAAAATATGGTGGAGACTGGAGAGTGATTTTGATATTTACTCTTTTCGGTTTTAAAGCAATAATGATGCATTTCTGATGGAATGGCTTGTCTTGCAAAACACCTCTTAATTGAAGAAGACAAATTACTTGAGAAACATTTGATCTGGTCTTGTTCAAGTTGATAAAGGAGGGGCAGAAAAAGATAAGCCGGTTGACCAAAGTATTTACTTGATAACATTGAAAACTTGTGAGTATATATATACCAATCTTAGCAGATTGGCCATAACAAATGACGTCACCTTTTTTCTTGCTTTGTAAATTAACCATGTGCCTTCTTTTTGTTAGATATTGAATCGGTCCACTCAGAATAGTCCAAATGGGCCTGTTCTCGGTCCAGGCCCAGAAGCAACAAAAATATGTTAAATTTATAAAAAATAGGGGAAAAATCATTTTAGTTCCTAACTTTTGGGAAATGATCAAATTTTTTACTATGTTTTTAAAAATGACAAAATGAACCTTAACTTTTCAGAAAAGTGTCAAATTAGTCTCTCTCATTGGTCAACTAACAGTCAAGCCTAACAGAAAATATTAAAAGACTAATTAACCTTACACTCAATTAAAACAAATAAAAAGACACCCCCAACTAAAGTTAAATATTACAATGATATATAATTACCAAAATAACCTTAATAAGTTTTTATATAATTTCCATAAAATTACATTTTTACCTTGGACAATTTTTGTGCATGCTCAACTTTTACATTGCATTTCAAATACAAACATTGAGTTTAACTCATAAAAATAGCATGTTTAGCTGTAGTCCATCTGACAAGAACTATTAAGGGAAGAATTAGATGTGATGTTATAAAGAAATAGTCATCGAATAAAACATCGTATCAAAGAAGAGCATCTCTTGTCGGCTGGCACCTTATTGATCTCCATAAAAGACAAGCAGGTTCCTATATTTCTCGCATAAATTATCTTGTGATGTCGGATTGATCTTTTGATCTCTCACTTCTATGATATTTCAAACATATGTGCATAGTCCTCTTCTATTATTTTCCTTCTCATTGATTTAGATTTTATATAAGAAAAAATGAAATTAACCACCTATTAACCACCTATTAATGTGAGGAAGTTGAAACCAAACTTGTGAACATAAAATGTATGTATATCGGGGGTTATTGATTACAATGAATGATGCTCTCTCATTAGGAACTTGGAGAAACAGATGCATGTAGACCTAGTTGGATGATGACTAGAAAACTAGTGCTTGAATCGTGTAAGTGCAATACAGATATGGATTAGATGATTTGAAAGGTGGAGGATGAGTGGAATGAATTTTACCTAATTTTACTAGTCACGTACTCTTTCGTAGGAGCGTAAGATTTTGACCTTAGTGTTTATTTTATATAGATATAGTAGCCTATTTGATGAAGGATTGTGTATATAAATGTTGACACAGGACTCCATTCTATTAATTAAATTACAGTGTAGAGCAATAGCCTATTTGATGAAGGATTGTGTATATAAATGTTGACACATGACTCCATTCTATTAATTAAATTACAGTGTAGAGCAATAGCCTATTTGATGAAGGATTGTGTATATAAATGTTGACACAGGACTCCATTCTATTAATTCAATTACAGTGTAGAGCAAAATTTACGACAACTCCATTGATTTAATATGATCATGTGTGTGAGAAGCTGCATTAAATTTTAAATGCTATTATGGGTCCTGTCATATAAGTTTAAACTTGTGAGAGTAGAGACAATAACATTTAGAATTTGGCAACTTATCTTGATTTACATTACAAATTATATACCGGTCAAGAAAAGGGAATATTGTGGAGCATGTTATGAATTTTTTGTGAGTAGTGTGGGATGTAAATGAATCAATGATGTTCACAAATTAATACCGGTCCCTTAATTTAAGAAACTAATTTATCGTTATAAAAAAGTTCTGCTGATATAGTTGGGATGGGAGTTGATACTAATTATGAGGACAAGGAAATAAACTGTGTTCTTATTCAGTAATTATTTTAGGGATGCTGTGCTCTGCAATCTAATCATTTGGTTGTCTTACAGTGTTTACTTAGAGAATTGAGACGGTAAAATCATCACATTTGATGGTACAATCATCACATCTGAGATGATGTGACTGGTGCTTGGATCAGGTTGCGGATTGCTAGTAAATTAAAAAATATTTAGGCATAACATATTTGCAACTGAGTCTGGAACGTGGATGGGTTTGGGGATATCAACTCTGAACTTGATGTAATCAAGGAGAAAGGGTGGAGAAAGGATGGTTATAAGGAGGAGGTTGAACACAGTTTCAGTGGTTAGAAACTTAGAATTAACTACTCTAAACTGATTCTTCAGGTCAGCTTTCATTGTTCATGTGACTTGAACCTTGAAAAGTATTTTTTTGACCTAGGCAGACTGAAACTGTTAGCTTTATTTGTCTTGGTTTGAGTTATCACTATCAGTTATATGCTATTTTTTGCTGTCAATATAGTAGCTATTTGGTTGTTCTTGCCAAGTTCCCTCCCCATGGTAAATTGCCAAAGGCCTTCCTTGCACTGGATTACTGTTAATGGATGATGCGTATTGACACTTTTCCATTTGTGTGGTAAAATTATCTTAAGCTTATTTCAAAACAAATAAATTATCTTAACCTGGTTTGTGTTTTTATTTTAATACCATAATTACTAGTCAGTGCTTTCTTCTTGTATAATGATGACAGATCAAATTATATTATAGGCATCCTTTTGTATGAACAAATCTTGAGTAATGCCATGATGATTGATGCATAATGATTGTTCTTCTCTTTTGAACCTTAATGTGAAGGAGATTATCGACTTCTATGCTCAAGATTGTTGGACCAAGGTAAGAGTAGTTTATCTTCACTAATCTCATGTAAAAACATGCAAGTCTTTCGATGTCTAATAACGGATCTAATACACACACACGCACACACATATAGTTTTTCCTTTATCTTATTATTATTATTTGGTATTTCCTTTGGTTGACCTGGACTTGCTTATTTTGTTGTATAATTGTTCTATTTGTTTAAAACTCAAAATATAGTTTTAGAATATGGTGGAGACTGGAGAGTGATTTTGATATTTACTCTTTTGGGTATAAAAGGAATAATGATCATAATTAAACAAAAAAAAAGAAAGTGCATTTCTGATGGAATGGCTTGTCTTGCAAAACACCTCTCAATTGAAGAACACAAATTACTTGAGACACATTTGATCTGGTCTTGTTCAAGTTGATAAATTAAGGAGGGGCAGAAAAAGATAAGCCTATTGACCAAAGTATTTACTTGATAACATTGAAAACTTGTGAGTATATATATACCAATCTTAGTAGATTGGCCATAATAAATGACACAACCTTTTTTCTGGCTTCGTGACTAACCATGTACTTTTTTCTGGCCCACCCAAAATGGTCCAAACGGGCCTGTTAATTGGTTCAGGCCCAGGAGCAAAACAAAATTAAATAAAAATAATAATAAAAAAGATAGCAGTTAAATAACGGCTGAGTAACTACCACCAGTTATACAAGCGAATCCTAATTAATTGTAGAGATTTAATAGAGAATGTTTTTCCCATTAGGATGATTACTTTCCAGACCTGTGGTATTGTTGTAGTGATCATATTGTGACATATGGTGACTTCAAAGGTATGTTGTTTCTGTTTTTCCAATTATTAATTTATGTTTATAGTGATTTTTAAATATCAACATTTTTCAACTGTTAAATTAGTCTTGATGGTTTGGTTTGTCACATCACAAGGGTTAGCTAGAAAAAAATAAATAAATATTTATTTATTTATTTATTTGACAACACTGTGCAAGCTTTTCAATTTATTTATTGTTATAACTCTAAAATTCCTTCAAAAAATAATTAAGAAAAAAGAGGTAACATTTTATGTGTGATGTAAAACTTCAACCATACTTCAACCACATACTTCAACCATACTGTGTTTAATATATTTTTTGATAAATAATATTAATATTGTGAGAAAAAGCAAAGAAAACAAGAGGAGGAAGAAGGTTTAGGAGGTTTAGGCACCTATATTTAAAAATTTTTGTAAGACCAAATAAAAGTTATCACTGGCAAATGGACATATAGATAACTACTTAATTTTTTTTTATTTAGTTAGATTTTGATGGCCACCACTGGGCTTGATACATTATGATCATGTTGATCATCAACCCAATTGAGAAAACTAGATCTTCATTGTCAATTTCTATATTAAAAACAAAAGTAATTATTCCATAATAATAATGATAATAAAACTCTGCATAACATATTTTGTTGCCAGATTAATAAATGAAATGAGAATTCCTTTAAATTTCTTGATATCATGACACACATAAAATGTTACCTCTTTTTTCTTAATTATTTTTTGAAGGAATTTTAGAGTTATAAATAAATTGAAAAAAGCTTGCACAGTGTTGTCAAATAAATAAATAAATATTTTATTTATTTATTTATTTTTTCTAGCTAACCCTTGTGATGTGAACCCTTGTGATGTGACAAACCATCAAGACTAATTTAACAGTTGAAAAATGTTGATATTTAAAAATCACTATAAACATAAATTAATAATTGGAAAAACAGAAACAACATACCTTTTAAGTCAACATATGTCACAATATGATCACTACAACAATACCACAGGTCTGGAAAGTAATCATCCTAATGGGAAAAACATTCTCTATTAAATCTCTACAATTAATTAGGATTCGCTTATATAACTGGTGGTAGTTACTCAGCAATTAATTAGGATTCGCTTATATAACTGGTGGTAGTTACTCAGCCGTTATTTAACTGCTATCTTTTTTATTATTATTTTTATTTAATTTTGTTTTGCTCCTGGGCCTGAACCAATTAACAGGCCTGTTTGGACCATTTTGGGTGGGCCGACTCAATATGCAACAAAAAAAAAGTACATGGTTAGTCACGAAACCAGAAAAAAGGTTGTGTCATTTATTATGGCCAATCTACTAAGATTGGTATATATATACTGACAAGTTTTCAATGTTATCAAGTAAATACTTTGGTCAATAGGCTTATCTTTTTCTGCCCCTCCTTAATTTATCAACTTGAACAAGACCAGATCAAATGTGTCTCAAGTAATTTGTGTTCTTCAATTGAGAGGTGTTTTGCAAGACAAGCCATTCCATCAGAAATGCACTTTCTTTTTTTTTGTTTAATTATGATCATTATTCCTTTTATACCCAAAAGAGTAAATATCAAAATCACTCTCCAGTCTCCACCATATTCTAAAACTATATTTTGAGTTTTAAACAAATAGAACAATTATACAACAAAATAAGCAAGTCCAGGTCAACTAAAGGAAATACCAAATAATAATAAGATAAAGGAAAAACTATATGTGTGTGCGTGTGTGTGTATTAGATCCGTTATTAGACATCGAAAGACTTGCATGTTTTTACATGAGATTAGTGAAGATAAACTACTCTTACCTTGGTCCAACAATCTTGAGCATAGAAGTCGATAATCTCCTTCACATTAAGGTTCAAAAGAGAAGAACAATCATTATGCATCAATCATCATGGCATTACTCAAGATTTGTTCATACAAAAGGATGCCTATAATATAATTTGATCTGTCATCATTATACAAGAAGAAAGCACTGACTAGTAATTATGGTATTAAAATAAAAACACAAACCAGGTTAAGATAATTTATTTGTTTTGAAATAAGCTTAAGATAATTTTACCACACAAATGGAAAAGTGTCAATACGCATCATCCATTAACAGTAATCCAGTGCAAGGAAGGCCTTTGGCAATTTACCATGGGGAGGGAACTTGGCAAGAACAACCAAATAGCTACTATATTGACAGCAAAAAATAGCATATAACTGATAGTGATAACTCAAACCAAGACAAATAAAGCTAACAGTTTCAGTCTGCCTAGGTCAAAAAAATACTTTTCAAGGTTCAAGTCACATGAACAATGAAAGCTGACCTGAAGAATCAGTTTAGAGTAGTTAATTCTAAGTTTCTAACCACTGAAACTGTGTTCAACCTCCTCCTTATAACCATCCTTTCTCCACCCTTTCTCCTTGATTACATCAAGTTCAGAGTTGATATCCCCAAACCCATCCACGTTCCAGACTCAGTTGCAAATATGTTATGCCTAAATATTTTTTAATTTACTAGCAATCCGCAACCTGATCCAAGCACCAGTCACATCATCTCAGATGTGATGATTGTACCATCAAATGTGATGATTTTACCGTCTCAATTCTCTAAGTAAACACTGTAAGACAACCAAATGATTAGATTGCAGAGCACAGCATCCCTAAAATAATTACTGAATAAGAACACAGTTTATTTCCTTGTCCTCATAATTAGTATCAACTCCCATCCCAACTATATCAGCAGAACTTTTTTATAACGATAAATTAGTTTCTTAAATTAAGGGACCGGTATTAATTTGTGAACATCATTGATTCATTTACATCCCACACTACTCACAAAAAATTCATAACATGCTCCACAATATTCCCTTTTCTTGACCGGTATATAATTTGTAATGTAAATCAAGATAAGTTGCCAAATTCTAAATGTTATTGTCTCTACTCTCACAAGTTTAAACTTATATGACAGGACCCATAATAGCATTTAAAATTTAATGCAGCTTCTCACACACATGATCATATTAAATCAATGGAGTTGTCGTAAATTTTGCTCTACACTGTAATTGAATTAATAGAATGGAGTCCTGTGTCAACATTTATATACACAATCCTTCATCAAATAGGCTATTGCTCTACACTGTAATTTAATTAATAGAATGGAGTCATGTGTCAACATTTATATACACAATCCTTCATCAAATAGGCTATTGCTCTACACTGTAATTTAATTAATAGAATGGAGTCCTGTGTCAACATTTATATACACAATCCTTCATCAAATAGGCTACTATATCTATATAAAATAAACACTAAGGTCAAAATCTTACGCTCCTACGAAAGAGTACGTGACTAGTAAAATTAGGTAAAATTCATTCCACTCATCCTCCACCTTTCAAATCATCTAATCCATATCTGTATTGCACTTACACGATTCAAGCACTAGTTTTCTAGTCATCATCCAACTAGGTCTACATGCATCTGTTTCTCCAAGTTCCTAATGAGAGAGCATCATTCATTGTAATCAATAACCCCCGATATACATACATTTTATGTTCACAAGTTTGGTTTCAACTTCCTCACATTAATAGGTGGTTAATAGGTGGTTAATTTCATTTTTTCTTATATAAAATCTAAATCAATGAGAAGGAAAATAATAGAAGAGGACTATGCACATATGTTTGAAATATCATAGAAGTGAGAGATCAAAAGATCAATCCGACATCACAAGATAATTTATGCGAGAAATATAGGAACCTGCTTGTCTTTTATGGAGATCAATAAGGTGCCAGCCGACAAGAGATGCTCTTCTTTGATACGATGTTTTATTCGATGACTATTTCTTTATAACATCACATCTAATTCTTCCCTTAATAGTTCTTGTCAGATGGACTACAGCTAAACATGCTATTTTTATGAGTTAAACTCAATGTTTGTATTTGAAATGCAATGTTAATAGGGATTCATATGTGCCATTTTGAATAATAGATACATACATACATTATTAAATGGCACAAGTATACATGGTTCTCTGGATCGGAAGATATTAACGCTAGTTAGAAAGAAAATTCTAATCGGCTGTGAGAGACACCAAAGGAGTATTCAACAAACCACCCACCATCGATTTGAGGCCTAATAGAATAGGCCTCTTTGAACAACAGAAGGAAAAATTGCCAGATTCAAGCTGGGTGAATAGAGGAATGGGCAGGGCCAAATAACCCCATGGTTGATGGGGTTATCTCAACCATTGACAAACACACAAATAGAAACAAGTAAAATGAAGTCCATTGGTCTCAATTCCCAACCTTAAGAAGGTTTTATAAAATAGAGAAAAGGCAGTTCACATAGGGTCAAAACTATGGATCTGAAGCATTCTAGCAAGATCCTCTATCGGAAAACATTTTTGGTTAAATGGACTTGCTTTCAAGTTTAAACAAACAAAAAATTATCTTTTCTCCTACTACATCCAAATACAAAAAGGAATGGAAGTGCTTATACAGAAGCACTGCCAAGGAAAGATCATGTTTCACATTTGGAAAATATATTAGAAGTCAAAGTGCCTATTTAATTTTTTTAAATTTGCAGAAATGTTTATTCAATCATACTTCATATTTTAAAGGGTATCTCTGACAAGATCAAAATAAATTACATATCAAAACTCAACTAAACCAGAACCCCCAAGTTCCAGGATAGATCAGACACCACAAACATGCCAAAAAAGTTTTAAGTGTGCAGGTTAAGCTTCAGTTGAATTCATTTACAAATGTTTTCCCTTTTGGAATCCCTCTCACTTCTTGTAATTTTGGAAAACATCCTATCTAAGCTGAGCCACAAAAAAACCCCAGTCTCTCAAGTACCTGGGAACAATTTATCATATAAATAACATAGGAATATCAAAATTATCTCATATATCACAGTACCACCAGACATAGGAGGTTGGCGAAGGGTGACATTGCATACAGCACCATTTATAGCACCATTTGCAGTGAGAATACATACGGTCCGATGCTCTTGCTGCGAAAATGCTATAACCTTGATGCTATGTCCTGCGGACTAAAGAGGCCCACATTTTCAGAAGGCATATTATTTTAAAGAAACAGATCCCTATCAAGAAATGACACAACTTGACCCTTTACACCCCTTCTTCCTAGCCAATGAAAACAAGAAACAACTTGCTTGAAACACCACAGTAAGAACTGGAATGGTACAAGGAGAAGAAAAGGAGTGCATGAATCGCACTGCATAAAATTACTGTATAAGAGTAAAACAGAAAGAGATAAAAAAAAATAAAAGAAGATATTTTTAAACTCCAATTCAACATTTTTTTTAAATAAATTCAACACATTTTTTATAAATTTAACATATTTTTGTTGCTTCTGGGCCTGGACCAGATAACAGGCCCATTTGGACTATTCTGAGTGGACCGATTCAATATCTAACAAAAGAAGGTACATGGTTAATTTACAAAGCAAGAAAAAAGGTGATGTCATTTATTATGGCCAATCTGCTAAGATTGGTATATATATACTCACAAGTTTTCAATGTTATCAAGTAAATACTTTGGTCAACCGGCTTATCTTTTTCTGCCCCTCTATCAACTTGAACAAGACCCGATAAAATGTTTCTCAAGTAATTTGTCTTCTTCAATTAAGAGGTGTTTTGCAAGACAAGCCATTCCATCAGAAAATGCATCATTTTTGCTTTAAAACCGAAAAGAGTAAATATCAAAATCACTCGCCAGTCTCCACCATATTCTGTAACTATATTTTGAGTTTTGAACAAACAGAACAATTATAGTACTCAAAAAAAAAAAAAAAAAAAAAAAAAATAGAACAATTATAAAACAAAATTAGCAAATCCAGGTCAACCAAAGGAAATACTAAATAATGATAATAGTAAGATAAAGGAAAAGGAAAAGGAAAAATAAAAATTGTACGTATAGATAGAATTACCATGTATTTTAGATCAGTTATTAGACATCAAAGACTTGCAACTTTTTGCATGAGATTAGTGAACATAAAATACTGTTACCTTGGTCTAATAATCTTCAGCATAGAATTTAATAATCTCCTTTACATTAAGGTTGAAGAGCGAAGAACAATCATTATGCATCAACCACAACATATGCTCGAACAACATGGCATCCGCATCCACAAATATGACCCTCTTCTCCTTCATCATCTTTGCATTACGAGTATCTATCAATACACGAAAGGGGTTTTCCTCCAACACGAAAGGCTCAACCAAAAACTCTCTCTTTTCTCTCCCTACAACAACCGTCACAGGACCACTACGCTCTACCTCAGTACCCAACACGCCTTCCTCCGTCAGAGCCTGGTATCCCGAGGACCTCCTTCCTAGAATGACAACAGGAAAAACCAAGCAGTCCATTTATGTGTAGTTGGGTGGGAAAGACAAGAGAAGAGAAGAGAAGAGAAGGGGTATGAGCAATGAGAGAGAAATTGTAACGGCTAATGAGAGGGAAATAAATGAGATGGGTAGTATTTATAAAGCAAAGCAAACCCAGAAAGAGCCGTTGGAGTCAGCAAGAATCTTCTTGGTGGCAGGAATAGGAACAGGAAGTGAGGCGCGTATGCGTCGTAACGCGCTAACTTGACTTGTTCTGTATACTCTGTAGACTCTGCTCTGACAACGTTGTACAATGTCTTGGCTCCATTTCCATCTTTATTATTGTTTTTAGCTTTGTTATTAAGAATATTTTAATGATCTTTCTATTTTATAAAATCAATATGAGAAAACTAAAAACTATTAATTTTGCTTATAATAATATTTGGTCATGGCAGTTTTGTTTAATGAGCTTTGTCAAACCACGAACAGGATATATATGGGAGCTTTCATGTTGTTAGGTGGGCTGCCCACATATCTTAACTTTGATTGAATCAATTATTTATCAAGCATTAAAAATATATAGATAACGGCACCGGCCATGAGACTCAGTCTTTAGTCTCACGCCATGTAGCAAGCGAGGGCGCGGTTGTTGTTGTGGTTTTTGAATTAAAATGATTTTTATCCTTTTAAATATGTTTGTATATAAACTTTTATATATAAAAATAAATTTAATTTTATTTTTTTAAATGTTATATATAGTATAATGATTCAAATATGAAATATTATTAAGTTGAATAAAAACATTTTATCATTGGTTTTCATTGAGCAGAAAACCATCTTAAATGATAATCGCTTCAATTCTTGTCATGTAACTACAAGGGGAATAACATTTTCGTTTAACCAAATTACCACACTTTATAAGATGACGGCAGCATTGTATGATTTGGTAAGAGGAAAACATCACAATCCCACCTAACCATATAGTATGGGCCTTTTAATTTTTAGTCTTGCGTTGGGTTGACATCGATGTATGTTGAGGTCTGACTCACTTGCTGTGGTGCAGTGACCCGATGACATCTACAATAATTAATAGTATTTTGGTAGAATAACATGTAGAGGAACCGTCCAGGACAGAAAAGATGTGACAAGTTGGCTTTCCAACATCAGTGGGGGGTTTGAGATTGCTCAAGATTGAGTGATGATGACTAAAGTAATAAAACCTCCCTATTTTCACACTTTTCTTTGGCTGCATTTCATGCGCTTACACTTGACCAATAACGAGTGTATTATGAGTCATTACCTCTAGCTGCATGTATAATTTGGTCTTCCTGTACAAACTTAAAAAGCCAAAGCAGCCAACCATTTACTGTGTCAAAAAGTGAATTAGACAAAATAACTTACGGTAATCAAAGATGTCTCTGCTTTAATTATGATTATATTTTTAAGATAATTATGAGGAGGATTTATGTACCAGACATGTCTGCGACATCAAGATTGTACTTATCATAATTTATTGATTTATGACACTGTAGAGTCTTACAAGTCATTGCAGCGGCGTTGACTAGACGTGTAATATTCGACATTGAGATCATCAGGGGTTTGAATTTTCGTAATCCTGGAAACATGTAGATGTATTTGTATGTATATTCAATTTGACATTTTGATTCGATTATGTCACACATCACGACTGTGTTTAACACTTCGGTCAAACCAATATATAGATCGCCGCCAACATTTTCACGAAATTCATTAATCTAACTGAAATGTCGTATTACCTATTCTATTAAACGTGGAATAGAGTTTTAGCTGTCATATCCTTTACAAATAGTTTTGTTTCTTTTTGAACAATTATACGAGTAAGTCAATCTCATCTATCTTATATCATTAGAACGCTCAATTAATTTGATAAGATCTCGGATTAATTTGAATCACTCTACCACATGTAATATTAAAAGAAAAATCAATAGTGGAGGCTTATTCCTATATTAGTAGAATAATTTGCTACTTATGTCGTTTTTCAATTATGGTGCCAGTTAATCATGTTTAGCAATTAGCACACAATTAGAAGAGGTGAAACCAAATAAAAAATTAATAAGTTTAAATGTTATTATTTGATAATTGGCATTTTGGATTGTTGTGTTCATTTACTTTTTGATCAAACTAAACACCACGAGTTAAGTTTGGGGTATCACAAGTTCGCAACAAAAACCGAAAAAACGTGACTGTTTAAATCAATGGGTTTTGTTCGTTTTGTAGGTTTTGTAAATTTTCCTATGTATGTTTTTAAAGTATGAAACATTTTTACTTAATTATTCAATTTCAATTCACTGAACTCATTCAATAAATAAAAATAATAAACTAAGATAACTCATATTTATAATAAAATTTAAATTAAATCTCATAAAAAGTAAGCACAATCACAAATAAAATATCTTTGAAAATAATCATGCAAACAGGCGTAAAGGCTTCGGAGAGTTCAACCCAAGCATAACTTATTTACTTGACAAATTTAACTTGTTAACCATATATTGACATAAATTTAGGTTATTATCATTTTACCCATTGGAATTAAAAATAATATCAAACTACCACTGGTTTTAAAAATATTAGCTAAGAGGATCCAACTATCAATTGAAATAGTAAATCGACCAAAAAAGTAATGGTATCGTGAATTCTAAGGGTATAATCATCAATGTCTTCATTGGGATAGTTGGATTGAATTAAAAACTTAAATAAAATAAAAAAATTTCATTAAAAAAATTAAAAAACTAAATAAAAAAAAAAAAACCAACTCTTTCCCTCTCTCTCTTCTTTTGTCACACACACACTCTCTCTCTCCCTCTTTCTCTTCTTCTTTTATCGCTCTTTCTTTCTCTCTCTCTTCTTCTTCTTCTTTTTCTTCTATCTCTCAAACCATCATCAAATCTGAAAAAACCACATTCATTAAGTCCATCATCAGATCTGAAAAAACACTTAGCGACCCTTGGCTCGAAATCATCGAACCACGCCGTAGTGAAGCCATGCTTCTGGTCCGTCAACTTAAACACACCCACCACATGTGTTTTGGAAAGTTGTTGCTGTTGTTGAAGCTTTGCAGAAATCGACCGATGCTTGTACGGTGGCAAAAGTAGAGACAGAACCCAAGGGTCTCTATCACTGACGACTCCACCATGTTCATCCTCATCAACTTCGAGAAGGAGAAGGACTGGATCAATTCGATCGGCCGCTCCATCCAACACTCATGTTCTATAGATATTGGATGGTGCTTGTGTGGGTTTGATTTAGTTGTGATTAAGGCTTCGTTGAAGCTTTGGATTTCTTGCTTTTCATCCATTTATTTATTCTCCTTTATCTCTATTGTCCTTCGTATGCTTTTTTGCTGCTTCCATAGAGTTTGAATTTGTTGGCTCTATCTGTTTTGATGCGTTTGAGACCAAAAAGATATGTGGGTTTTTGTTTTTGTTGTTGTTGTTGTTGTTGTTGTTTTTTTTTTTTTTGGCAAATCTGGATTTGGTGTTTATGTGAGTTCCAATCTGATGAGTTGTGTTATTATTATTATTTTTGATCATGTTCTTAACAATTTTGGAGAATTTTAAGTTTTGTAAGGTAAAGGGTTGTAGTTGTTTGGACCATAGGTGATGATCTCGATTGAATATGCAAGCCCTTGTTGTTGAGTTGGTCCTTCAACCAACACAATTGTCTGGGTTTTTATTTTATTTTATTTTATATTTTTAATTCTTCAAAATTTCTTATTTGTAATTTATTAATTTTTTTTCAAAGACTTTTTTATATTTTATTTGTTTAATATTTTATTTTTTTTTTCAAATTAATCTTTTTAGTCCATCTTAAGATGGATGATTGAGATTTGATGGATTTTTTTAATTTATTTTATTTAATTTTTATTTAACAATAATTCTTATTTTAATTGTAAATTCTAAAAATTTTTATTTTTTATTTTGGTTGTCAAAGGGTAGTTTGCTAATTGAATAATTTTTTTATTATTTTTAATATAGTAAGGGTATTTTGGTCTTTTACTACTTCATCACAAAACTGCTAAAAATTTTGATGAAAAACCGCTTTTGGCAAACGACAAGAGGTTCTTTGACCAATATTTTCAAAAATAAGGGTAAACTGATGTTATTTTCGTTTTTAGAGGTTTTTGGATTTTTCCTAAATTCAATAAGGTCCAACATAAACTTGCAAATTTGCTGTTATATTCATGTTGTGTAAATAATTTTCTGTTATAAATATATGCTTTTAAACATAAGTGAATGTCCATCAATCATGGAAGTAAGTTTTATCTTTTCATCTTCCTACTAGCTCCGCTTGATCTGTTTTATCATTTATATTATGTTGTGCACTTAATGAAATTTTTATATGGTAAACCTATATAAAGGAGCTTTTGCCATCGTATATAAGGACACATGATAGAAATTAATGAAGAAAGGATATCTTCTCTTTTTGAGTTATACATTCTCTCTTCTCTTATATTATGTTTATGTTATTATTATTTTTTTATTCCAATTATTTCATAACATGTTATCAGCACAAGTCTCTAACCATTCAATGTTTTGTTTCAGTTTCTAGAATTGAGATTTTTTTTTTTCTTTTTGAGACAAATGATGATATAATCAATGTTGTTCAATAAGTGATTAAAGATGGGTACGTATTTCTTAATAACATCAAGCTCTGCATCAAATTGTTAAGTATTTATGCTTTTTATTTTGGTTGCTAAATATGATTCTATTATTTTGTCCTCCTAATCCTATTTACAATTTTAATAAGGTTGCCAAGAAATGAAAAAAAAAAAAAAAAAAAAGAAATGTATTGCAACTCAACGATTGCAAAAATGATGTGAACATATTGCAACCTAAATATCAGGAAATTCATGAACTTGAAGCTTATATATATATATATATATAGAGAGAGAGAGAGAGAGAGAGAGAGATAAACTTGAAGCTTAATTTAATGTTAGTCCCAAAAGCTAAAAGTTTGATTTAATGTATAAAGATTGTAAATCAAAGAGCTTGAAACCTGATCCCCAAACTTAATAATGAGTTGTAAGCACATCAGAATATGCCTTGAATTTAAATTGAATTGGAATTTATAATTTTGAATTTCAATTGATGTGATTTGGAATCTGAAGTTCTAAATTCAAAATTCTTAATTACAGGCATGATCTTATATGGGCACGAACTTGAAATGTTGAAGTTCTAATAAAATTCAAAATTTCAATCAAATATGACTAGAAGTTTTAGATTTGTGAATCATAAAAATAAAGTTACAATAAAATTAAAGTAGAACAAGAAATTCTAACATAAAGTGCAAAAAAATTTTCATAATTTTTTGATCTTCCCACATCATAATTTTCATCTCATGCGAAAACTTTCCACCAATATACAATAATAATTAATTCTTCAAATTGATTAATGTGATATATAGTTTTATAGTCCCTAATTTATAATCGGTGGTTTTATTATGCAGATTATTTATGTTCGCCTATCTGATCAATTGATACAATATTTCTAGTGCTGCAATTTTCTTATTATTTTAATTTAGCTTAAAGGAATGCATTAAACTCATAATTATAATAAACTATGAAAATATTTTTATGCTATGTTAGTTCATAAGATTTGTTGTTCTTATTTGATTTGATATATTGAGAATTATATTTTTACTTTAATTGTTAGCAATGTTATGGTAAAGGAATTATATTGTGTGCTTATTATTTGTTTAGAGAAAGATATGATCACCTAGTATATAAAAAGACATGATCAAACTTATCAGAATTTTACAGACCTCAGAGAATTCTCCAGGAGTAGCAACATACGTTTATATACTATATGCTTTGAATTAGCTTCTGAGATAACAATATCAATAGCACACGCTCTTCAAAACAATATCAATAGCACATATTTGAAATATAAAATAGTTGATGCCATGTCTTCTTTGGTTGAACAATCAATGATTATTTAGGAAAAAACTAAGAGATAATTCTAATATGTCTCCTGTTGTTTGATTTAATAGCTAATTACTCCCCTATGATTTACGAAAATCCCATTTTTCCTCTTCCATTAACTCTGTTAGTGGGAAATAGATTTTGACCATGACAATGTGTAAAAAGACCAAATTGCCCTCAATTAAAAAATAATTAAAATTTCTTATGAAAAAAAATTTAAAAAAATAAAAAATGCAGATCTAATCTCCAGATTGATATTACACTGTTTATCAATATTGATAGATGATGAAGATTCAATCTGGAAATTGGATCTCTAGTGTCTTATAGCTTGTTCTTCCTTAATGAAAAACATCAAAGCACATCGAAAAACAATACCAGCCGACGCCAGATCAACAAACACCACATCAATCAACAATGTTCTACTTCTTCATTTTTCATCTACAAACTCCAAATCAACAACAACAAACACCAAATCAACTACAACAAATGCCAAATCAAGATATTGCATTTGAATTTTTTTTTTTTTAAAAAAAACACCCAATTTCGTCATCCTCAATCCACCATATTAGCCAACCATCATCAACCCATTCATAACCATCATTATCAACATCAATCTATCATTAACCCACCATCAACACAAGATTCATCATCATCATCATCCATCTATTAAAAAAAAAAAATTGAAAAAAAATGAAAAAGAAAAAAAAAAAAGGAAAAAAATAAACATTGAGTCTCCTTCTTTGGAGACTAGAGGGTCTCCACCTCTCTACAAAGGAGAACTCATAATCTCCATTGCGAGGAGACCAGATCTGGTCTCCATGTGATGGAGACTGTAAGGTCTCATTCGTTGGAGACTCCTTTGTCTTTGGCAAATGAGTAGTCTCTGACGAATGAGATTCAAAGTTCTCCATACTGTCGACATCGCTCTTGAAAATGGAAGAAGAAGAAGATGTTATTGAACTTTGGTTTCTGAAGAAGAAGAAGAAGAAGAAGAAGAAGAAGAAGATTGGAGTTTGTGGAGTTTGTTAATGAAAATGAAGAAAAAGATTGAAGAAGATTTGTTTTTCACTTTTTAATAATTTTTTTATTTTAGTATTTTTTATCCATCTTCCACCATCCACCACTGTCCATCATAATGATGGATGGTGGAAATGCTCTGTTTTAATTTTTTGTCAAAACTTTTTTAATGTTTTTTAATAATATTTTTTTTAATATATTTTTTTGGTTTTCAATGATGGACGGTAGAGATGACATTATTTTTTTCAGAAAAATATGTTTAAATTTAATTAATCAATTAATATTATTATATATTTTTTATTTTGCTTTGACAGCTTTATCCCTCCACATTAACGATCAACCATTAACTTTTTACGTCCAAGTTGATAGTAGGGGTTTTTTGTCTACTATTATAAATGATAAGGAGTTTTTTGGCTGCTTTTATAAACCACAGAGGGGACCTCAACAATTTCTAAAATCATAGATTTTTTGGCTATTATGTCAAACTACAGGGGAAATTAGAATTATCCCAAGAAACTAAATGATCCACTACTATATGTATTGAATTGATACATTCCTTGAAGAGAATGCTAATTCATTAAATAGTTATAACAGTGATTGTAAATATAATTATGGCCAATATCAATGTAAAGATCATGGTGATCCAATAAGACATTAAAATTGATTTCATCAGAAGTGGAATAACACTAAAATAACGTAAAAAAAAAAAAAAAAAAAAAAAAAAAAAAAATCAAAGAGTGTTACATACGCCTCATAAATCTTTTTGTTTGCTGTAAATGATAAACAAAAGGATAAATGAATATGAAATATTTTTTTTATCTTAACCATAAGTAATGATCGCTCCAAAAGAGTTAATAATATTGTTATTAATTGCATGGTATACAAATAATATTGTTGATGGTTCAAAGAATAAATTAACAAGGTTATCGTTGATGTCAAAAAATGGACACACCAAATTACACCAACAATAAACTGAAATAGGTTACCAAGGTGATTTAATTTGGTGAGAAGCATTTATCGAAATCCCCTTGGATACTTGGACTCCCCTCCACAAAGGGGATATTCTCCCTCGGAATGGCTGTTGCTCCCCTCGGCTACCTGCAAAACGAGCACAGAGGTCAGGGATTGCCAGTGTTTCACCAACGAAAACTCTCCTATGCTCAAGTCAGTGGGGTTTGCGAAGGGAAACCCTTTTAGCGGTTATGCCAAGGGGAAGAAGATATAGAAGGAGTATGATGATAAGAAGAAATGAGAATCTAGACTGTTATATGATGAGAATTCCAGGATAGCAACTAATGTTTGCTGAGATCTATCTGTGTCTCTGTTTTTGTCTCCGTCTCTCTTTCTCTCTTGTTTTTGTCAAAGGAAACTATATATATAGTTTGATGGATCTTTCACCTGATCCACTATTTTTGTTTGAATCATGGAAAGAACAGTTTCAAAGTGTCGGTCAATTCCTTTGTCCAATCCTGCTGCAGCTGTCCCTTCCTACATGCCACAAATGACCTATGAATAAGAACAATTTTAGAACGTAAAGAGAAGTAGCTAGCCAACTTCCTGGAGAGACATTATGAGTGCACAGAATTTTAACAACCTAGAGCAGCATGAGTCGTATATCCCACAGGCACAATCATATATGAAATTTTATTAGAATTAAGGAAGAGACATAATTAAAAGATTCAATCAAACAACTGTTTATATCGAAATCCTTATATATATGGGTGGATTGTGCATGTCAGAAGAGTTAAGAAGGTGCTTCAAGTTTGGGTTGAAATTGGGTGTATTGGCGTCTTAATGTTAGGGAGTAGTAAGTATATCCGCATAGCTGCCTCGAATATTGTTTCATACACAGATCATTAGCATACTTTTAATTCTCAAGAAGCTCTTGTTCTGCTCATAATCAGGGAGATGTTGATTTTCTTGTGTGCTTCTATATTCTAATCAACACAGTCAAATCAGTCATGGACTCTTCATTTTCTCTACTTAAGAGTGTCGGCTTGCTGAGTACATAATGTACCTAAAAACTGGTAATGGGAAACATAAAAGCTAAAATGCAAATATTGAAAGAACACAATTTCATCTAAATGACATTCTTCTACGAAACAGGTGATATTTCGTCAGTTATTAACAATCGAATGAGAAATGAAAATTTGCTTGAAAACTTAGTGAAATATCTAATCAATCTAAAGGAAAGTGAAACGATTCTCTACCATTTGTATTAAATAATGTTGTGTTAGCATTTGGAATTTACCTCTATCACCTAGAAGAACAATAACCATGTCAACAATCCAAAGCGCTATTCCCTCAATAAGGAAGCATCTTCTTTGCTGAGTTTGGCTAGCCCATATTTGTCGGTACATTTGCATATTGTGAAGGGGTTGTTGACCAGGATTGTAGATTTCAGTCCTGTTAAGAGGGCTAGGGCTAGGCCTGCTACCATTGTCATCAGAAGACTCACTCAAAGGTCCTTGTGAGGGAGGACTAGATGTCACAGGTGCACCAAAGCTCAACATACTGGGTATTGGAGCCGAAGAAGCCCTAGGTTGCGATATACTTGAGTTTGATACTTCGAAGTTCTCTCATCCGAAATAAAACTTCCCAAAATTATCTGGCAGGGCATAAATACAGTTAAAAGTCAATTAAATTTCATTATATCTTTGTCTAGTCTTCATAGTTCATTCCATCTTGATTTGCAGTGTTACACATCGATGCAAACGATGGTAGATCAGTGCCTGCACTGGTGATGCTGCCATTAGCATTCCTGCTACTCCACCACCCAAAACAGGGCCATCTGGCCCAGCAAGGGACACACTCAGTACACCACCTCTGCTGTGACCACCATTGTTTTCAGAAGGTGAGAAGGAACCTGATAGAGAAATTATTTCAAACCGGCCCTACAAAGGGAAAAAGATCACTATGAGAAAGGAAAGCCATGAAAAACATAGAAGATTAACGGAATAAAATCTATTAAATGACTGAGCAATATAATGATTTGTTGATGAATGTATGACACTATAAAAGAACAGTCTTGCATGTTATTTAGAACAAGTTTGCACTTTATGAATGATCAGACAAAAATGAAGATAATATCAGGTTCCAATTAAACTTTATGGTACAGTCTGTGGGGTATACGACTCATGCTTCTCTAGGTTCTTAAAATTCTGTGCGCTTATTATGTCTCCCCAAGAAATTGGCTAGCCACTTCTCATTATGTTCCAAAATTCGTCCTATTCATGGGTCATTTTTGGCATGTAGGAACGGACAGCTGCAGCAGGATTAGACAAAGGAATTGATCGAGACTTTGAAACTGTTCTTTCCATGATTCAAACAAAAATAGTGGATCAGGTGAAAGATTCATCAAACTATAAATATAGCTTCCTATGACAAAAAGAAGACAGAGAGAGACGGAGACAAAAACAGAGACAAAGACAGACCTAAGCACCTGAATGATTCTGATTACTGATTTACAAAATGAAAAAAAGAAAAAAAAATCTACTTAACTTATAATCCTTGAGAATTTCCTTCTAAGTGGACATAATTGCATGTCAAGGTGCTTGCTTATAATCCAAAATTAAGAAGCTTCAATTTTCCTACTTCTGAATTTTATTTGTTAGAAACCCAACTATTCCCAAACCTTGACGCTCACTGGAATTTACACTCTATCTCTTGCTGTCTCATATTAGCTAGGACTAAAATACATTCTACATAACCACTAAAAAAATTAATATAAGCAACACATCAGATTGTTTGTCATATTCGATAACAGCCACTTATTTTCTAAGGCCAAGATAGGAGAGGTGTGTTATAATAGGACTGTTTGTCATATTTCAGTTAAGATGACCGTACGCATTTGCTCGGTTTCTAGTTATGAAGGCACAACTGCGTAGGTGCTTCGCATAGCAAACTTAGGCAGGGCAAATAAAGTTTAGGTGAAATTACAGAGCCGAATTGACCATGAACATTAACCTCCCCTCAAGTTTTAAAATGAAACCGCATGGCTGACTTGCTAAGATTGTCACAACCATCTCTACTAGTTATAATTTATTATTATTATTATTTTTTTTTTAAGAAAAAGAGAAACTGAAAATTTCTATAGAAGAAAATAATTGCAGTAGTAGTCCACTGTAGGGGCTGTACAGTGCAAAATGTAGTAAAGTAGAATTTGACCATACCCCAATCCCAAAGGTATACACAGCCCCCCAAAAAAAACCAATATATCATATACACCACCAATAGAGTATTGAACAAAACCAATCCAAAATACAAATGTAATTATATTATTAAATTTAGAAAGGAAGCAATGACATTACTCAAAATTTGTTCATACAAAAGGATGCTTATAACATAATTTGATCTGTCATCATTATATAAGAAGGAAGCACTGACAAGACGATACTTATTCTCTGTCAGACTAGTAATTATGGTATTAAAATAAAAATATAAACCAGGTTAAGATAACTTATTTATTTATTTTGAAATAAGTTTAAGATAATTTTACCAGCTCAAATGGAAAAATGTCAATAGGCATCATCCATTAACAGTAATCCAATGCAAGGAAGGCCTCTGGCAATTTACCAAAGGAAGGGAGCTTGGCAAGAACCACCAAATAGCTACTATATTGACAGCAAAAAGTAGCATATAACTGATAGTGATAACTCAAACCAGGACAAATAAAGCTAACAGTTTCAGTCTGCCAAGGTCAAAAAAAAAGAAAACTTTTCTAAGATTCCAGTACAGAACAATGAAATCTGACCTGAAGAATCAGTTTAGAGTAGTTAATTCTACGTTTCTAACCACTGAAACTGAGTTCAAGCTCCTTACAACCATCCTTCTCCGCCCTTGATTACATCAAGTTCAGAGTTGATATCCCCAAACCCATCCACATTCCAGACTCAGTTGCAAATATGTTATGCCTAAATACTTTCTAATTTACCAGCAATCCACAACCTGATCCAAGCAGCAGTCACATCATCTCTTAGGTGATGATTGTACCATCAAATGTGATTCTCTAAGTAAACACTGTAAGACAACTAAATGACTAGATTGCAGACCACTGCACCCCTCACATAATTACTGAAGCATAAGAACATAGTTTATTTCCTTGTCCTCATAATTAGTATCAACCCCCATCCCAACTATATCAGCAGAACTTTTTTATAACAATAAATTAGGTTCTTAAATTAAAGGACCGGTGTTAATTTGTGAACATCATCAACTCATTTACATCCCACATTACTCAACAAAAATTCATAACATGCTCCACGTTATTCCCTTTTTCTTGACCGGTATATAATTCGTAACGCAAATAAAGATAACTTTCCAAATTCTAAATGCCATACATTGTCTCTACTCCCACAAGTTTGAACTTATAGGATAGGACCCAAAATAGCATTTAAAATTTAATGCAGCTTCTCACACACATGATCATATGAAATCAATGGAGTAGTTATCATATAAATCCAATCATAAATTTTGCTCTACACTGTAATTTAATTAATAAAATGGAGTCCTGTGTCAACATTTATATACACAATCCTTCATCAAATAGCCTACTATATCTATATAGAATAAACACTAAGGTCAAAATTTTAAGCTCCTAAGAAACAGTCCATAACTAGTCAAATTAGGAAAAATTTCCACTCAGCCTCCACCTTTCAAATAATCTAATCCATATCTGTATTGCACTTACACGATCCAAGCACTAGTTTTCTAGTCATCATCCAACTATGTCTACATGCATCTGTTTCTCCAACTTCCTAATGAGAGAGCATAAATCATTGTAATCCATAACCACCCAATATACATTTTATGTTCACAAGTTTGGTTCGTTAATTTCAGTTTTCATATATAAAATCTTAAATAAATGAGAAGGAAAATAATAGAAGAGGACTATGCACATATGTTTGAAATATCATAGAAGTGAGAGATCAAAAGATCATTCTGACATCACAAGATAATTTATGCGAGAAATATAGGAACACGCTTGTCTTTTATGGAGATCAATAAGATGCCAGCCGACAAAAGATGCTCTTCTTTGATACAATGTTTTGTTCGATGACTACTTCTTTATAACATCACCTCTAATTCTTCCCTTAATAGTTCTTGTCGGGTGGACTACGGCTAAACATGCTATTTTTATGAGTTAAACTCAATCTTTGTATTCGAAATGCAATGTTAATAGGGATTCATGTGCGGCATTTTGAATAATAGATACATACATACATACATTATTAAATGGCACAAGTACACTTGGTTCTCCGGATCAGAATATATTAACTGTTGTCAGAAAGAAAGTTCTGATCAACTGCGTGAGACACCCAAGGAGTATTCAACAAACCACTAATCATTTGTGGCCTAATAGAACGGGCCCCTTTGAAGAATGGAAGGAGAAATCGCCAGCTTCAAGCCCAGGCAAGGTTGGGTAGACTGTAGAGGAATGGGCAGGGCCAGATACCTCCATGGTTATCTCAAACATTGACGAAGACACACCCAGAAACAAGTAAAATGAAGTCCATCGCTCTAAATCCCCAACCTTTTTCGAAAATTGAGAAAAGGCAGTTCACATTGCGTCAAACTATGGATCTGAAGCATTCTAGCAAGATCCTCTAACAGAAAACATTTCTGGTTACATGGACTTGCTTTCAAATTTAAATAAACCAAAAATAATCATTTCTCCTACTACATCCGAAGATAAAAAGGAATTGAAGTGCTTATACAAAAGCACTGCCAAGGAAAGATCAAGTTTCACATTTGGAGAATATATTAGCTGTCAAAGTGCCGATTTGTATTTTTTAAATTTGAAGAAATGTTTATTCAATCATACTCAATTTTTTAAAGGGTATCTCTGGCAAGGTTAAAATAAATTATATATCAAAACTCAACTAAACCAGAACCCCCAAGTGCTAGGACAGATCAGACACCACAGACATGCCAAAAAAGTTTAAGTGTGCAGGTTATAAGCTTCAGTTGAATTCCTTTACAAATGTTTTCCCTCTTGGAATCTCTCTCACTTCTTGTAATTTTGGAAAACGTCCTATCTAAGCTGAGCCACAAAAAAAACCCCAGCCTCTCAAATACCTGGGCACAATTTATCATATAAATAACACAGAAATATCAAAATTACCTCATATGTCACAATACCACCAGACATAGCAGGTTGGCGAAGGGTGACATTGCATACAGCACCATTTGCAGAGAGAATACATACAGTCCGAGGCCCTTGCTGCGAAAATGCTATGACCTTCGATCCTATGTCCTGCGGACCAAAGAGGCACACATTTTCAGAAGGCATATTATTTTGAATAAACGGATCTCTGTTAAGAAATGACATAACTAGACGCTTTACACCCCTTCTTCCTGCCCAATGAAAACAAAAAAGAGCTTGCTTGAAACCCCACATTAAGAACTGGAATGCTACAAGGAGAAAAAAGGAGTGCATGAATTCACTACATAAAATTACAAGATAAGAGTAAAACAGAAAGAGATACTGTCTTGTAAAACTTCAACCATACTGTGTTTAATATATTTCTTGATAAATAATATTAATCTCGTGAGAAAAAGCAAAGAAAACAGAGGAGGAAGAAGGTTAAGGCACCTATAATTATAAATTTTTATAAGACCAAATAACTTATCACCGGCCAACAGATATATAAATAGCTACAGTTACATTTTTATGGCCACTACTGGGCTTGATACATTGTGATTATGTTGATTGTCAACCCAGTTGAGAAAACCATAGACCACGCCCGGATCTTCATTGTCGATTTCAACACTCAAAACAAAACTCTGCTTTTGATACTTCTTGGTGAATGTCAGAGCGCTGGGTTCTATTGTAATTCTCATTCCTGCAGGAAACTTCAACTCTGCATAATACACTGCTTCCTTTTCCCCAACGTTAGTGACAACTCTGCTGAATTTCTTACCTTTTTCATTAGAAAATATTGCAATGAAAGAAGGGTAATTCAGGTCAGTCTGTTCTTGACTGCAATTCCATTGACTTTGTCGAAGGATGGCTTTCATCTGCTTTTCATCAAAGTGTAGGCCACAAAGGAAGTCAACGTATTCTTGCGCATCCAGGTCATAAACAAGCCCAGGGTCCATGGCTCTATTTGGGTCGATATGTCCTGCCCCAAAATCTAGAGGCGTGGCTGGAAGACCTGTCCATTCATCTTTCAAAATAGAACCACTGTTGTCCATGGTATATGCTGTGGTCATTATAGCTGATCGAATGGCTGCTGGGCTCCATTCCTTGTGGACGGCTTTCAGTAAAGCTGCTAATCCAGCAACATGAGGTGCTGCCATTGATGTTCCTGTTCTTAGATCATAATCTGTTACCAAGTCGTAGTTGCCAATCTTGATGTGTGGCCTGTTAGGTGTGTATGCTGCCAGCACATCAACTCCTGGAGCCAGAATATCTGGCTTTAGTAAACCAGGGTTGATTGGATCGGGTCCTCTTGAAGAAAATAAGGACACTTGAGGTGCTGATTTCATGCCCAATTTGGTCAACACAAACCTCATACTTTTGACCTGTGCTTTCCTCTCCTCCATCACATACTTTTTGACCACAGTCTCAGAAGCACTGTCCAAAATCAAACTGGGAATGAAGAAGTCTTCTGGATCTAAATCAGATGGATTTGCCAGAAAGATTCCAGCATATGCACCGGCTCTTTCAATCTCATTCATTTGGCTATCAACACTGGCGCCCCTATCACAAAGGACTATCTTTCCAGCAACCTCATTTTGGTCTAGTGCTGAGGCCTTACACATTGCTTTGCTTACAGTGTCTTTGCCATAATACAAATATGCATTTGTAATGTAAATGCTCTGTGGGAAGTATGACATACCTTCAACTGTTAACCCATTTTCCAGAGTCATTATGGCATTGAAACTCCGATCTAGCGTGCCAGCTCCCACTGTCATAATCCAAGGTGCTCCATTGTGGGTTGAGTTGTGAACTCCATCATTCCCTGCAGCACAGACAACAAAAATGCCTTTCTCTATTGCTGCAAGAGAAGCAATGGCAATCACATCCTTAAAATAAGAAGTCTGGGGGAAACCAAGAGATAAGGATATGATGTCAACCCCATCAGCGATTGCCTGATCCATCCCTGCAAGCACATCAGTTGCTGAACAGTTGTCCGGTTCTGTTGCCCAACCAACCTTGTACATGGCAACATGTGCGCGTGGGGCTATTCCTTGGGCTGTGCCTTTCCCATATCCAAAGTAACTTGCACCAAGTACACGATTACCAGCAGCTGTGGATGAAGTGTGGCTGCCATGACCTGAATAGTCTCGTGCAGAGTCATAGTCGAGCTCCTTGGGTATTTCGAAACCTGCAGCTTTCAGTCCTTTGCTAAAAGATTTTGCCCCAATGAGCTTTCGATTGCAGAGAGAAGAGCTGAATGTCGAGCGATTCTCACACTTGCCTTTCCACTTCATTGGTATTGGTGACATACCCTTTCCACTGAAACTCTCACTCTCTGGCCAGATTCCTGTATCAAGAAGTCCAATGATAACACCTTCACCATATGAAGCAGCAGGCCAAAGGCCAGATTTACGTTGTAGTCCAAGAAACTTGGGGCTGTGGGTGGTGAATAACTTGCCAAAAGACTCTGGATATGTGGCAAGATGAGCTGAAGATCTCTCAATTGCAGACAGTTGAGAGGGTGTGAGCCTGGCACTGAAACCATGCATGACATGGTTGTACGAGTACAGCAGCATTTCTCTGTCGTTATCTGTAGGCGGCAGCGAGTTGAGTATGGACTGGTGCCATGACTCGTGGGTTGAGAAAGATGCCGGCTTTTGAGAGTGGTCCATGTGGATGATGTATGTCCGGCATTCTTCAGGTTCTGATATAGCATGGTAGATTGCCACTGATAACAGCAATAGCCAACACAGTGAATAATGTGATAACAGAAGGCAGAGCTCCATCCTTGGGCTGGAGACGTACAAGGGAAGTGGTGACAAAAAATTTGCGAACTGGGGTGGTGTTAAATAGTCTGAAAAGTTGACTTTAGAGTCACGAGAAGATGGCAAATCACATGAACATGGCAAATGACGTGAAGATATTTTTTATTACACTTCATTGGATGCTAAAATACCCTCTAACTAGATCAATTTTCTTTGAATACCATAAGGGTTAGAATTTCTTATTCTTCAGACAAGCTTTATATGCAATGTTTAAATTATGTAGTATTCAAACATTTGAATATTTCACTTTCGGACCAATGTTGTAGATATTTTGTACTTTAAACCGTCTAAAATAATAAATTTTCAGCAGTCCCCAAGGATGGCAATGTTGGATTTTCAATTGTGGGCCCAACAGAAACAACACAATATGTATGAAAACCCCATAGAAAATGCAAACTTCAAGTTTATAAATAGGGTGGCAAAACGATTAGCATGTCGGGTCAAGCTGAATTTAATTCGATTCGTTTATGAATTTGACTAATTTGATATGAATTCATTTAAGAAACGGGTCAATATTTTTGGATTCGACACAAATTTGTTGATAAACGAATAACATGACAACACAACACGATACAATTAATTCGTTTATTAATTGGATTATAAAAAATCCAAATTTATTAACCCGTTAATTCGTTTAAACCATTTAACTCATTTAACCTATTTAATTCGTTTAATTCGTTTAACAAAAGTCAATTATAAATCTTCATCAACATAAAATGTAGTTTGTACTTTTGTTTAAATTCAATTAAACCAATAAAAACCCATAATTTTCTCCTTCATCATGTTACCCAAATTAATCTACCATGAACTCAAAAACAATGAAAAAAAAAAAATACAATTCAGAAAGACAAAAAACCAAAAGCTTAGATCAAGCCAAGAACCATTTTTCACAGATATCCAACAGAAGCCAATTTTAATCACAGATATTTATCACATCCAAAATCGTCAATATTGAAGAACACAGTAATTTCACAAATAAAACAAAAAAAATAAATATATTTTTACACAAATTGAAAAAAAAAAAACAACAACAATTAAAAAGAAAAAAAAAAAAATCTAGGGGTGGATCTACTGCAATCTGAGGTAGACAATGAAACAACACCAGTGCACGAGGATCAAGACAATCAGATTGAGCACCTGATGAAGTGTAAACTGCTAGCGGAGGCAGGACAAAGACGCTATGATGAAGGCGAGATGGTGACCATGAGTCGTGAGGGAGAAGGGGTGATAGTGACCGTGAGAGAGAGAAGTGGAATGGGTGGTGGTGGCTACCAACAAAAATGGTGACTGACCGTGTGTGAGGCGTGACTCATGAGGGAGGAGAAGGGGGGAAGAAAAGAATGGATAGAGGATGGTGGCTGCCAAAATAAGTCAGATCTAAGGTTGGGTTAAATGTATGTATATATAAAAATAGATAATTACACTAGCCTCTATAATATGTCAATATTATAATTTCACCTCTAATTTAATTATGTCAACCCGCGATTCGTATAAATAAATCAAATTCGATTCGTTTAATAAATGGGTTAAGTGAGTTGACACAATTACAATACAAATTCATTTAACTAAGACTCATACCCATTTATTTTTTAGGAATTTGTGTGGATGCAATAAATTGTGATCCATATTACTACCCTAGGTTTATTCACTCTGGTTCACGTGAAAGTTACATTCTAGTTTCATAGTTGATTAATACTGTTGATGAATTTCTACTTGTACTTTTTTGTTTGTATACTTTTCTAATTTCTTTATATTTGGCTATAAGCCCATGCGGCTTCAAATATTGTGCTGTAAGTGTACCTTGAGATTTTTCTTATTATTAGGCCATAAGCCCATGTGGCTTCCATTATTGTGCTGTAATTGTAAGGTACTTTTTTGTTTGTGGTTGAGATTTTTCTTTTTATTAGGCTATAAGCCCAACTGGCTTCAATTATTGTGCTGTAACTGTAAATCCTGTGATGAATGTAACATCATCCATTTTTTATTCATTATTTTGCAAACCATTAGTTTACAATTCATTTGATCGTTTTGATATATTGGCACGAACCCATCTTTGGAATTCTTTTTTTTTTTTTGTTTTAATAATCTTTTGACTTCATTTGAACTTTTATACATTGGCTTGATACCGTGTGGTTATTATAGCTGCTCCAGTCCTGGTGGACAGCTGTTAGTGAAGTGTGCGCCTTAATTAGTAGAGTGCATACTCTGTAAATAAATCATATTTGCCGAACTCCATGTATGGTATGTTGTCAAGTTCCTATAAGCATATGCAGCTGTTTGCCATTAAACTTCTCTTTGTGGCTATATTTATCTTCTTTTGCTACTTAATAAATGCTGGAATCTAGGTCTGTGAAATAAAAGTCAAGTCCTTAATAAAAGCATGATGTTAACTTCGAAATTATACGTAACTTTTGGGAATATAAGAGAGTTCTAGCGGTGTAGTTTTAACTAAAATTTGCCATTACATAGGATCCATTATGCTATTCGCTGCCAATTACGTAGCATATAATTTTCAACATACGAGTGTTTCTATCTATTTGTCATTGGCTTAGCTTTTTATAAAGTTAAATTTCTGTACACCAAAATCGCACTTCTTTAAAAAGGCAATATATATATATACAAAGGGAATTGGATGTAATAATTAAATGTCTATTTAGTACTGTATGTAGGCTCTTTTTGTGCATTTTCATTTCAAAAACAATAATTGGAAAATAAACTTCTAGGTTTAAAATCTAATTAAACATTATAAGTCACACATTTAAAAAATAATTAGGAACCAAAGAAGTTTCATGTTTATTTTCTAAGATTTAATTAAAATAGAATAAAACATTATAACATTTTATGGAAAAACTAATAAGCAGATTACAGTTTACCATATTACAAATTCTTCTGATTAATGTTTTATCAAAACACGATAAAGGGATATATAATAAAGAAAATAATATATATATATATATCTATAGATCCTTCTAATTAATGCTTTGTCCAAACTTTTGATAAAGCATTAGTTAGAAGAATTTGTAATCTGATCAACTGTAATATGCTTCAGATTTTCCATAAAATATTATAATGTTTTATTCTATTTAAGTTAAATATTAAACATGAAACTTCTTTGATTCCTAATTATTTTTTAAATGTTTAACTTACAGTGTTTAATTAGATTTTAAACCTGAAGTTTATTTTTCAATTATTGCTTTTCAAATTAAAATGCATAAAAAGAGCCTAAATAGACATTACTTTTTACAGCCCTCCCTTCATTATCATCTTAATGAAAGAATATGTGGAATCTTTGTCAACTTAGATGGTTGGTTGTTATGACCACTTTACCCTTCAAGCCTAATGGGACCGGATTTGTATGGAAATGACTCCTAAACTAACTTCCGTCGTTTCTTGGGTAACATTTTAAAAAGGTGCGATCTGATATTAGTTTTCATTATGGGGGGAATTTGATAACATCCCGCTAATAAAGTTTGTAATGCCTTGTACTATTACATGAGAAAAGTCTCATATGATTAATAAGGGATATTATGAAAAAGCTGCCCAAAAATAAACTAATCAGAGTTGAAATTCATTTTTTTTTTTTAATTAGATTAACCGTCCTCTACCGTTAAGTTTTTATCCAAAAGGTTAATATTTTTCATCTAAAATCATGAAATGATCAAAATACCCTTTTCAAGATTCTGTAAAATCCCTATCATATCCTTTAAATTTATATAATGATTGAAATATCATTTAAATTATTAATTAATAATGATATTATATTAAAAACAACACATAAAAAAAAAGTATTCTCTCACATACTATATAAGGCCCGAATCCTAATGAATCCGGAAGATTAATTGAAATCCAATTTATTGTTATTAATTTGATTCAATCCAAGTTTTAGGAATAGAATGAGATTATAGATAAATGTTCACTTTGTGAATATTTTTAAAAGAAATAAAAAAAAATTGGGTTGAAATGAAAAAGGACAAGCAAAAGCAAACAGTTCCGTGTACAGCCAATTAAAGAACAAAAATGCATGGCATGTCTTATATCTTATACTCTAGATAAAAAATGGGAAGAGAGGCGTGAACAGTGCAAAAATTCCACACCCCGACATTTGTTTGAAAGTTAAATTACAATTTTATCCTCACTCACCAATGAAAACCAAACTGCACCATCGCCATCGCCATCGCCATCGCTAACTCACCTGTCAACCATCAAAACCAGACTTCACCATCTCGCTGGCCTTCACTCTCTCCTAACTTGACTGCTTCGGCCTAACAGTGGAGCCGGCTCCGTCCGACAGCACTGCTGGAGGCAGAGATTTGATCGCTGCCTACGGGCCATGAGGTGGATGAGACCTTGACGGAGAGGCAAAAGGTGAAGATATAATTTGTGGATTTTTTTCTTCTTTTTCTTTGTAATTTGTGGATTTGTTTGATGATATAATTTGTGGGATATGTATTGATTTTGATTGAAGTGGATGACAGTTTGGGTTGATATTGTGATTAATTGTTAGGGTTATATATATATACACACTTTGAAGGTGGATTGAAGATGAACATGAAGATCGGTCTGGCGGCATCAGCAGCTTTAGAGGCAGTAAAGATGGAGGCCATGGAAGAGGAGGCCATTTTGGTGGCGGCGGGGATAGGGGAGGCGGTCACAGTGGTGGTAGTAGTGGTGGCTTCCGTGACGAAGGACCTCTAGCAGAAGTTATGGGTCAGTGTCCATTCTTCCATTTAACTCTTTTTTTGTTTGCTTGAGAAATATGTATGAAGTGGAAATAGTAAAGTTTAGATTTTTATTCGGTTATGTTATCGAAAACAAAGATCAAATATAGGTTCTATTTAACTAATTGGTATATGTTTTTGATGACTTGAATTGGTGGAGAATACATGTGTTGTTTGATTGGTAGATTGGAAGTAGTTGTTTTATTGGTGAAAATAGCTATAAAATGATGACTTTATGCTTTCAAAAGCAGTGAAATCGCTTTAACAATGCCCCGATGGAATCCCTGCTATACTTAGTTTTGTTTGACTCGAAGTGATTTGTGTGTGTTCGTGGATCGTTATGGTGTTATAATATGTCTTTTTGGTGTATATCTTGCCTGAATTTTGAAAAGATATTTTAAAAATAGATTCATTATTTTGCTATTAATTTTGAGCTTTTTAAGTATATTTATTGATTGTTTATTAGTTTGCTTGTTTCTGTTCATGATATGAGTTGTTAGGAATATTGGTCATAATCAATCAAATTATTTATATGGATGTTTATTATTATTATTATTATTATTTGGTATTTAGAGTTTTCAAAGTTAAAATTTATGTTTCAGGGTGTTTCAATTGGTCCATTTTGTACTGTTAGGTTGTCTGCTAAGCTTGGAGATGGTTGTCAGTTATATTCTGGAAGCCATGTATTTGGAAATACAAAACTGGGAAGCAATGCATCTTGTTAACGTGAGTTTTGCTTTTGGTTTTACCTCATTTTTTTCCTTTTAGTATGTTTAATGAGAGATGTTCATTTATGTAAGTATTTTAAACTTTTTCAGGCAGTGGTGCTATGGTTGGTGATGATCTTCCTAGGCAAACTGTCTTAGGGTGCAATAACATTATTGTGCATCATGCTGTGGTTGGTGTTAAATGCCAGGACATGAAATTCAAGGTTCATTTCTATTAGTTTAGATGTTAACTGATTTATTCTGGGGCCTGATGGGGTACTTGGTTGGATGTATGCTTTCTTGGAAGTTTAGTTTGTCAATTTGACTCTGTGTCGATGGCAATATTTCTGATTAAGCATTGTTGTACTTTATTGAATTCGATGTCTTGATTACAGATGTCATTGAACATGTTCATTGTGATTATATTGTTTAGTAGTGGCATTTCATAATGTCTAGCAAGCTACTTACTATATTTTTTTTTATATGGTTTTAGTCAAGGGATGAGTGTTTTCTTGATGTTGGAAAAAACAATTACATCGAAGAGCATGCTTAGATTTATCGATCTTCAAAATCAAGTGATAGAGCAGTATAGAGATGTGGCTGATATATATATATATATATATATATATATATATATATATTCCTTTTGTTTTTTGTAGCCAGCACCAGGTGGGTGAAGTTATACATAGTGTTATACATAGTTATCTCATTTGTAAGTATTTAACTAGAAGTTGATTCAAGTGCTGTAAATGTTGGACTATACTCACATTGCAGGAGCTATCGTTGTTCATGAGTTTTGCCATGTTGGCTCATTTTCTTTCATTGGCAGGGGTTTAATGGTATGATCTTTTTCTGTTTTCTAGCCCTGATTTTTCAATCTATTCTCTCATTCTCTGTGATGAGAAACTTGGATTTATATGTGGTTGTCTACTATTTATGTGAGGTGTTATACATAGCAACCTCAAGATCAATAAAACAATAAAATGAAACTTACAAGATGAGTTCGATTGGATTGATAATGAAACATAAAATAAAACTTACAAAATGAGTTTGATTAGATCGATAAAGAATTTGTATTATGAAGTTGAAACTTTCTTGTGATTAATGATTAAGAAAATTTTGTGATTTAAAAATAAATAAATAAATAATAAAAATAAAAACTTTAACGTCTCATCAAAGTGTGCATTTTAAATGGAAGCATTGGAGAATAATTTTTAATTTAATTGTTTATCAAGTGATATTTATGTCATGTAGGAAGTAAGTCTCTTGATATTGATGACATGATACATTTTTTTAGCACATAATCCATGCTCTAAATTCCTTTTGCTTCCTCTTTATACGGAACTGCTCTTGGCCAGTGGACGGATGCCTAAAGTGGAGGGAGAAGCTGGTCCAGTTATATACCAATTTGCTTTTGTTTTTGACATTGATTCTTACTTGAAACATTTTCCTTTCTTTACTATCAGATGCTACTGGCTTTTGCTTGGATATTAGATCATGGTTTTTGTTAGGATCTGAATATTGGTCTTTATTTGGATACAATTTGGACAAAGTCAAGGAATGAGAAGTATATCAAATAATGTTAATAAATTTCTTTTCATAACCTGATTTGGTTTGCTATCAATGCTTGATGTTAATAAATTTCTTCTCATTGCCTTTGAACTGATTCGGGTTAATTACTAAATTGAAGAAACATTGTAACTTTAGATCAATCTACTTGAATCGGATCACAAAGTAGATCTGAATTGAAATTAACACTTCGAGTCGGAAACTGATTTGATTTGGGTTAGAATATGAAAAGTTTAGTTATTATTATCACAAGTATGTCTCTTTATATCAAAGGTTTAATTATTATTATTATACCCTTATTATTTAAATAACAAGGGGATTAATAATAATAATAATTTTTTTTAATTTGTTCAAAAAAAAAAACTTTTTACTTAAATTATTATCATAAAGTTTAACTATAATTATAATACATTTAGTTTAATTATGAGACAAAAATAAAGATTCAATGTATTTTTATCCTATAAATTAATAAAATTTTAAGTGATTATAACAATTAGATCAAACATTTCATACATAAAAGAGAGTAATTAAATAAATAAACATAATAAGGGGAAATCTTGTTTATAATTAAATTTAAATTATCATTTATCATATCATATATGTGATAATAATTTAAGTAAAAATTATTATTAATCCAATAGTTAAATCTATAGATCCTCTCAATCCAAATTATAAATAATAATATTTAGAAAACGAATATAAATCTAAGCACGTGCCTTGCACGTGCGGTCAAACCTAGTTGTTTAAAAAGCAAGAATGAAATTGGAGAATAAGACGAAAACAGGTTAGTGGCTGCAATGTACATTAAAGGGAGGCGTGTATCATCCAAAGACAGAAGGAGATTCAAAAAAAAGAAAGGAATTATAGAATTGAGAAAGACAGAGTGAGGTGAGTGGTGGAGTGTTATGTTATTTTATATATATATATATATATATATATATACACACACACACACACATTGACATACGGCAAAACAAACACAATATATATACACGTTGACATACAGCAAAACAAACACAAAAAAAAAAAATTGGACGAGCAGAAAATAAAGAGAACAGGGTGGGTGAAGCCAAGAAGAAAAATTAAAAAAAAACAAATAGAAGAAAAATAAGAGAAAATTTCAGATGAATGAATGAAATATTTGAATATCAGATTTATTCAGCTAAGTGATTTTATTTTAATTGGAGTGGAATCTAGAAAATTAGTTAATTTCCTTTTAAATTCTAAATTGAGTTTTATGTGATTTTAAGATGGATTAGGTTTATAAGGAATCAAATGGGAACCCATATTATACCCAGAAATAAGCAAAAGAGTTATGTCAGTGGATTATTTGTTTAAATTGAATTAATTGTTTGCGATTACATATTTCAGGCTTTATTTATTTAATCGTTATAAAAAGAAAATGATTTAATTAGTTCATTGATTTTATTGATTATGAATTATGAATTACGATTTGATTATAAAATATTTGTTTATATTATAAGAAAAGGATTTATTGAGAATCATATTTATATTCGAAATAGAATTATATAATTTGCATATGAAAATGATTTGAGATTTGGAAATGATTGAAATGAGACTTTTAGAACACCATGATTGTACTATTTTTTCTAACGGTCAGCAGGCTTCACGTGTGTAAATCCTAGAAAGTCACTCAACATATGTATAGCAAATGTCTGAGAGTCATTGAGTCGCCCAATACATATATGACATATGTTATCCCTCGCTCTGTATGTGTGTTGAGTATTTTCACCATGTATAACAAATTTTCTTGGATACTAGATTGGTGTCCATTGAGTTTTATTAACAGATAGAAATGACCCATATAGATATTTATAGCTTATCGTTATATGAGATGTGATTTCAGTATTATTTTCGGATATTATTGAATATAGATCATTGAGATTTTATTTTTATTACTAGTTTTATGTTATGTTAATTATTATTGAAATGAAATGATTTATTTAGTTTTCAAAAGTTATATTCACTTATTCAGCGTTAGCACTCACTCTTTCACAAAGCCCATTTTTCTAGGTATCCATCGTAGGTTCGTATAGATTATTATATATCCTGAGAAAGACCACATGATGATAAATAATTTTGCATTTGGGTAGATTATTTCAATTAACCAGATTTCTTAAATATGTTTCAGGAGTATCTTTTTCAAATATTTTATGAATATTTTATACATGGGCTCAACATGAGAAATGAACATATTTATATTTTGTTGCGATTGAATTTTATAAGTCAGGAGACAATAAGAATTATTTTTAAATGTGTGTTTTTTTTTAAAGAAAATCTATATTTCAATCAGAAAGACCACAGCTTTTACAGGATTCTCCCAGCCTCGAGAGAGGAGTAGGAATAAGTCCTCTTAGTTGATATCAGAGCAATGATTTCAGATTCAATTACTTTTCTTGTCACATGCATTCAATTTTCATTTTATTAAAGATAAAGTTATAGTTTTATTATACATCAATATGGCCAATCTCGTATGAAATCTGTGGAAGATTTAGGTTAGCATCTGTAGTTTAGTGTAGATATATATGTTGTATGATAGTAATAAGAGTTTCATCAGATCGTCCAACATTCCGAATATTTGGATAGCAATTATTGGAGTATATATATTATGGTGATAATATATTGATTGGGTAATTAGTGAATATGTCTAGAAGTTATGGTTGTTCATTACATTTGAATTGTTTACGGTTAAGAACTGATATAAATATTTGGTGATTGAGTTTTGATGTGTTTAAATGATATGGTCTTATGTTTTGGTCAAGTAAAATAAATGTAGTGTTATTTTGTTTGATTACTACTTAGCACAAGTTGTAGAGCTTGGGAATATTGACATTACAAAGCATAAAAGTTTATGGAATCCATTGGCAGGATAATATATAAGTGAGGTAGATCCTATGTGACTTAAGTCCTTGGTATTTAGATAACTTTATAGATATGATACGATGAGATCGAGTAGTTATAAATGGACATAATTCCCCCCCTTTTTTTTTCATAGATGGAATTTAAGAGTTTAAGCATTCCTTGCAAAAGTTTTGAAGTTAAATATTAATCATTGCATAATATTTTGCTTTTAAGTGTTGATTTTTAGTCTATTTGCGATCATAAGGTAATTTATGGATTCATACAAGGTTATGACCTAAATATAATTTTGATAGATTTTAATCAAGTTTAGTGGTTAAAATAAAAATATTTTTTTTTTTGTAGAATTTTGGGTGACGAATTAATATAGATTTTTATTTGTACTTTAGTTAGTATATTGATTTTAATTAGTGAATATTCGTTGCTCTAGGTTCTTTGTGTTTTAATTTGTCAGTCATTTTATATTTGTTTCGAGTGAAAAGAGTGGTAAAATTCCAAGAAAATTCTAATGAAGGATTTTTATATCATTATGGAGAATTGTCATATAAAAAGAGGTGATAACGTGAATTATTATTAGTCTACCATAGTGAATTGAGACTAAAGTAGCTTTCAATGAGGATTGTTTTCGATATATTAGAATTTGGAACTATTACTTGTAGATATTTATGATTTATAATTTTGGATGATGATATGGATTATATATGGTGTCTTTGAATATTTATGACTTGGAGTTTTAAGATGATTGAAATTCTGGAGTATCGAACAAAGTCCCAGATTGACTTTCGAAATGTTTGTGAAATTATATAATTGTTTTGTGGCATTATTAATTGGTGTGTAAAGGTTTTTTTTTTTTTTGTTGAATATTAGAGTTGCACAGCAAAACTATGGTGTTAATCTTTTGTTTGAGAAAATTCATATTTATTAGATTTGAAATTGAGTTATGAAACAGTAGAATTGAGCTTTGAGATAATTAAATGAGATTTAAGTGAATGTGATATGACATTGATGTCATAGGATATGATCTTGAATGATTTGTTTGTTTCCAAAGGGTATGGATAGAAAATGATAGAAAGGTGTGATTAAATGTTCATTGATGGATGTTGATTTGTTATTCAAAAGTTAAGTAGGCTATTTGAAGTGTAAGAATTACATGAAATGATTATTAAGTTTTGTTTATCATTAGAAGTGATATAAAGGAAAATTATTATTATTCAGAATAGTTGTAGATGTGATTATTTATAAGTGTATGAGCATGACTATTGACGAGATTTCAATTAAAGAGTTTTGTTTGATGGTTGTCTATGTAAGTGTTAATTGTTATGGTTTGGATCTTGTATATGAAAAAATTTATAGAATATTCTATCAGGATACGATTATGATTATTGAAGAATTTTATTTAATGGTAGTGTATGTAGGTGTGATTTGTTATGGTGTTGAATCCATTATCTTATATAATTGGAAAATTGGAGAATGATTGAGAATAGGATTACTATGGTCATTGACAAGGAAATGAAAACATTGACTCCAGAAGAATAATACATTTTAGTTGAGATAATTCGCAAATTTCGAGGATGAAATTTTATAAGGGGGAATGATTTGTAAGGTCTTAATTGTAAGTCCTCTATTGTAATTTTTCGGATTTCCCAGAAATAGTCTCTAAATAATTATGGGAGACTCTAAATGGTTTATGAAAATGTCTAAGGATATATGGAACCCATAGAAATCGATTTCAACTCGATTGAAGACTAAACGGAAGGATAAAATAGTGAATGAAATCGAGTAAATATTTATGGTAATAAGGGACTAAATTGAAGATAAGTTTTAATAATTGTGGTTAAAGTGGAATTAAGCTAAAAATAAAGGGAGGAGACTAAAATTTTTAAGGGACGTGACCGTCATTCTTTTAGTTGTTTGGGGAGGAAATTATGAAGCCAAAAGTCAGTTGAATCACAAAAAGTGAAGCTCGAACAGTGAGCAGAATCCAGAATGTTCGTCGCGCGAGATAAGAAGAGAAGAGAAGAGAAGAGAAGAGAAGAAGAGAAGAAGAAGAAGAGAGGAGGAAGAAGACTGCCGCGCCGGAGCCGACCATCGCCGACCAGCCACCAAGCTCGACGACGCAGCTACGACCTCGCCGCAGAACCGAGCAGACTGTGGCAGAGCAACGTCGCGACGGCAGAAGCTGACTGAGCTCGTCGACTTGCGAACAGCTCCGATCGCGCGAGAACAACGGCCGAGCAGCTCGAACCAGTCCTCTACTACGCGTTAAACCAAGCAGATCTCGCTGGACTCCATGGCAGAAACGACGAACAGCTGAAATGAAGTGGAACTAGGTCTGCCGCGCGTGAACCAGTCCCGATCAGCGTGGAAGAAGACGGCGACGAGCTGCCGTCCGACCACCTGCAGAACCCGCGCGCGAGACCCAGCCGATCCACTCCATTTTCAACTTCAACCAAGCTTGATTCCAACTCGTAATCATCACCAAAACCCGATCCAAGTACAGCTGAAGCTGAAATCAGAATAGAGAGGGTAGATCGGGGAAGAAAAAGGAGAAACCAGCCGAGAGAGGAAGATAGTGATTTCGCGAGAAAGATAAGGGGTGAGTTATTTACTCTTGATGTTGATGATTTTATTGATGATTTAAGTTGATTCGAAATGGATGTTAATTTGATTTGTTTATTGGTTGATTTGGAGTAAAAATAAGTTAGAAAACAAGTGGATTTAGGAATATTGGAAGCTTAGAGAACTAAAAAAATGTCAAAGAGCTAGAGAGAGACTAAAATGCGCAATAAACTAGTTTAAAGGGCAATTTCGTAAATTGACCCTTATGGCATCCGTTGAGTGTTCGGACGACCCTAATAAGTTTAATTAAGAGTATTGAAGCTATTAAAAGCGAAAGATTAAGATTAGAAATCAAAATGGAGAGTTGCGCGTAAAAAGGGTCATTTAGGGATGATTGTGTAATTTCAAGTTTCCAGAGGTTTACGCGAACGTAATATGTTGTGTAGGTGACGAGGGAGCTCGAGGATGGAGGCGAGAGGATAAGGGGCTCCGCACGCGCTATTTTCAGTCATCAGTTTTGTGAGTGAGTTTTATTTAAAGATTTTAAAAGTATTTCAAATTATCAAATTTAATTTGATAAGTAATTGCTTGAGTTTATTTTAAATGCATTGATATATGCATGAGCATTAGTTTGAAATGAGAATGTGATTTTATATGTATATATATATATATATATATATATATAAAGTTGTTGAAATGAAATTTCAGAAACTAAGTTTTCAAGTTTGAATTGAGAAAATCAGTTTTAGTGCTTAATGCACTCAGAAAATGAGTTTTAGTGCTTATAGCACTCAGAAATCAGATTTTAGTGCTTTACGCACTCAGAAAAAAGAATTGTGCTTTTGCACCAGAAAGTTAAAACAGAAAAGAGAAAAGTGTTTTCAAAACCAGAAAGTATCATCTCAGGGATTTTCAGAGATTACAGACTAGTTTAGACCCGATCGGTCTATCCCACTTCAGTTGGCACAGTCCTGGGAAGGGATAAGTTACTAACTTGGGGGGATAAGTGTCAGAGTCTATCAGTCGAGTTGCCATTACTGATGTGGGGTAGTGTTTCGTGTGCTATGGTTAGCGCTGGGAAATTCCGCATATGGCCACGAGATGTCTCAGAGCAGGCGAGCTATGGTTAGCGATGGGAAATTTCGCACATAGCCGCGAGATGTCTCCGAGCTGGCGAGCTATGGTTAGCACTGGGAAATTCCGCTCATAGCTGTTAGACTTGAGAGACCCCAGATTTATGGATACTATGATAATTTTAAAAGATATCAGGAAACAGTTTTAAAAAGAAAAGCTTATTTGAGATAAAAGATATTTTATAATTATTATTGAAGTTATTTATGATTTATAGTTGCAAGTTTTGTATTTAAATACGTGCATGTGCTTAGAGATGAATTCTCTTGTTTAAGTTGATGTTTTAAAGATTTAAGTTTGAAATGCTTTAGAAATAAAGAATAGTTTTCAAACATTTTCAGAGGAGGACGTTTTGAAAATCAGATTTTCAAATAAAAGATAAATTATCACTCACTGAGCTTTTAGCTCATTATTTTTCTGTTTTATATAAAAACCTCCTCAGGTACTCTCAACAGGTAGCCTAGCAGTAGCATCACCTCCAGTGGGCGAGCCAGCGCGACACTACGACATCTTGAGTAGCTCATTTTTGCATTAGTGATATTTTCATGTAAATCTCTTTTAAAATGTAATTTGCATTTGTAATTATTCGTTTGTAACTGTTTTTAAATTTTTTTTGATTTAAATGCGAATTATTAAATGTTATTAGAATTTATTTAAGTTAATTTGAGAATGAAATGCATGATTGAGGCCTACGGGCAATCAGAAGTTGGGTTGGTGCTGAAAATAGTTGAAGTGTTGATATTTTTGTAAACAAGTTTTTCGGGAATGTTAAAAATGCAGCTGTTATGCTGCCGAAATTTTTATTAGAAAAAAAATGAGTTTCAAAAAAATGAATTGAAAAATAAAAATAAAAATTTTCCTACGCGTTTTCAGTTTTTAAAGAAAACCAACCCAACGATGTTTCAGAAAGTATCAGAGAGTTTAGGGTTCGCTTCACGGGTTTCGCTTAGCGCGACGAGTCGGGTCTGAAAGGGATCCGTTGGGGTGCCCGGCGTGATCGATCGGATCAGAGTTAGAGGTATCCGGGTTGGGTCGCGTCATTAATTCTAATAAACTCAGAAGATTAATTAAAATACAGTTTATTGTTATTAATTTAGTCCAATCCAAGTTTTAGGAACAGAAGGAGATTGTGGATAAATGTTCGTTTGGTAGATATTTAAAAAAAAAAAAATCAAAAAAATTGGGTTGAAATGAAAAGGACAAGCAAAAGCAAATGGTTCCGTGTACACCCATGTAAAGAAAAGAAATGAACGACATGTTTAAAAAGAAATAGTGAAATTGGAGAAACAAAAACAAGTTAGTGGCTGCCATGTACATTAAAGGGACACATGTGTCATCCGAAGATCAAAGGAGAAAAAAAAAAAAAAAGGAATTATAGAATTAAGAAAGAGAGAGTGAGGTGAGGCGATGGAGTGTTATGCTATATTATATTATATTATATTATATTATATTATATATATACACACACATTGACAAACGGCAAAACAAATGCAAAAAGAATTGCACGAGCAGAAAAGAAAGAGAACAGGGTAAAGCCGAAAAGAAAAAGAAAAAAAAAAAAAAAAGAACAAAGAGAAGAAAAATAAGAGAAAATTCCAAATGGATAAACAAAATATTTGGGTATCAGATTTATCCAGATAAGTGATTTTATTTCAATTGGAATTGGAATCCAGAAAATTAGTTAATTTTTTGTTTATTATGTGATTTTAGGTTGGATTAAGTTTATAAGGAATCAGATGGAAACCCGTATTATACCCAAAAATAAGAAAAGAAGTTATGTGAGTAGATTATTTATTTAAGTTGAATTAATTGTTTATAGTTACATATTTCAGATTTTATTTATTAATTGTCATAAAAAGGAAATGATTTAATTAGTCGATTGATTTTATGGATTATGAATTACGATTTGATTATAGAATATTTATTTATATTATGAGAAAAGGATTTATTGAGAATCATATGTATATCTGAAATAGAATTATACAATTTGCATATGAAAATAATTTGAGATTTGGAAACGATTGAAATGAGACTTTTAAAACACTAGGATTATACCATTCCCTCTAACGGTCAGCAGGTTTCACATGTGTAAGTCCTAGAGAGTCATTCAACACGTATATGATAGATGTCTAAGAGTCATTGAGTCGCTCAATATGTATATGACAAATGTTATAATCTCCCAACACGTGTATGACAAATGTTATTTCTTACTCTGCGTGTGTTTTGAATATCTCTACCATATATGACAAATTTCCCTGATACTAGATTGATGTCAATTGAGTTTTATTAGTAGACAAAAATAATTCATACAGATATTTATAGTTTATCATGATATAAGACATGATTTCAGTATTATTTTCGGATATGATTGAATATGGAGAATTGAGATTTTATTTTTATTACTAGTTTTATGTTATGTTAATTATTATTGAAAAGAAATTATTTATTTAGTTTTTAAAAGTTATATCCAATTATTGGGCGTTAGTGCTTACTCTTTCACAAAACTCATTTTTCTAAGCATTCACTAAGGGTGCAGATTATTGTATATCGTGAGAAAGGTCATATTATAATGAACAATTTTTTATTTGGGCAGATTATTTCAATTAACTAGATTTCTTAAATATGTTTCAGAAGTATTTTTTAAAAAAATATTTTATGAATATTTTATATATGGGTCCAACATAAGAAATGTATAGATTTTTATTTTGTTGTGATTGAATTTTATAAGTGATGAGTCAATAAGAATTATTTTTAAATGTATATATATATATATATATATATATATATATATATATTTGATGAAAAACTAGATTTCAATTAGAAAGACCACAGTTCTCATAGGATTCTACTGGACTCGAGAGAGGAGTAGAGATGGATTCTCTTATACTCATCGCTCTCATCATTAACAAGCTGGTTATCGTCTCATTTCTTATCTCTCATTTCTTCTCCTTTCTTCATCGTCTCATCATCTCATTTCTTCTGTTTTTTGTTTTTTGTTTTTTTTGTTTTTTTTTTTGTTTTTTTTGTTTTTTTATTAATAACGAAGGTGGGCCATCGAGGATGAACCTCGATAATCTTCATTTGGGGTTTGTCCTAGATGACCCACCTCATCTGGGTTTGAATAGAACCTAGGTGAACATCATATGAGTTTATATATAGAGAGAATTTTTATAATCAGATATATCTGATTTAAAAAGTAAAGATCAATCAATTAAATTCATTTATTGTATTTTATTTTCTAAAATAAATTTTCTCTCCCATTTAATTTAAATACAATAAATGAATTTGATTGGTCCTTAATTTTTAAAATTAGATACACCTTATTATAAAACCCTTACACATGTGCGCGCGCGCACGCACACACACACACACACACACACACACACACACATATATATATATATATATATATAGATAACATGAAGGGAAGGATGTATTGATTAAATGTCTATTTAGTACTCTACTTAGGCCCTATTTATGCATTTTAATTTGAAAAAAAATTATTGGAAATTAAACTTTTTTAAGCTCTTTCATGCATTTTTTTTTCCTTTTCTTTTCTTTGAATTTCTGTCTATAAACCTGTCAAAAAAGTATTTAATTATGATAAAACTTATTCAGATTTATGAAATATAGTAAAGGTTGATGAGAAGGCGGAATGGAAAAAAAAATATTTTTTTATGTTATTATATGTTTTATTAATTAAGTAATTTAATATATGGATATTTTCATAATTAAAAATTTTATAAAAAAGCTGGGTGTAGCAAAAACTTATTTGGGTGGCAATCGAGCCACCCTTTATATTATTATAATTTTGAATTAGTATTTTATCTGTTTTAGTAATTAGTATTTTATCCTATATTATTTTTTATATTTTTATTGTATATAGAGAATTTAATCAATTTATCTTTTGACCAATAATTTGACTATTCGAATTTTAACTTTAAGGATTGATTTTTTTTTTTTTTTGAAAGAACTTTAAGGATTGATTTGGTACTTTATAAAAAGCAGGAGATTAATTTGATAAAAAATGGAAAGATCAATCATAAGCTACTTGGAATTTATTTATTTATTTTTAAAAAAAAATCTCATATTATTGGGTTATTGCCTAAAAATTAAATGTAATTATTTTAATAATTTTTCAAACTCTAAGTGAATTAGAGTTAGTTTCACCAATTCATTAATATATAATCAGCTTGCATTTAATATTGTACAAGATAAATATTTATATTGTACAAGCGTAATTTTAGAAAATTAAATCTGAATTGTGAAAGATTTTACCCAATTGTATGTATTCCTTATATCCACATCAAGGTTGTAGATCTAAATTTTGTCTTTTTATTCAAATCCCAAATTAGTAATAATTAAATCATAACAAGATAATTTTTTCGTGCTCAAAGTTATCATTTCACAATACATGTAACAAGGGATTGGATTTCTCCAATCCCATGCAATCATTTTATTCCATGTTGGTGGGATAAATTTAACCCACCAATTTTGTGGGTTAAATTTATCCCACCAACATTGGATACCTTTTTTTTTTTTTACTTTTTTTTTTTCAGTTTCCTTTCTTACATTAATTATATAAAACATTAAATTTACTTTTGATATTATTTTTATACACTTTATTAAAATATTAAAAAATAATATATTTCAATAATAATAAAACAAATATTATTTAAAATTAAACATATTTTTTTTGTCCAATCTCATAATAGATCAAACAATGGACAATACTATTTAATATAATTTTATACAACACCAAACACATTACAACATTAACTTATCCAATCCAATTCTATCATATTTCATTCTGTCTAATCCAATCTCGCGTGCCAAACGAGGTCATATAGAATTGCATGTCAATAAAAATAACTCTACCACAACATTAAAAAAAAAAAGAAAAAAGTTTGCTGCTGAAAAATACACTACAACAACGTTTTTTTTTTTTTTTTTTGTTGCTAAAATAAACTCTATGGCAATGTTAAAAAAAAGAAAGTGTTGCTTATAAAAAAATGTGTTGCTTAAAAGTAACTTTACAACAACATTAAACAAAGTGTGTGTTGCTAAAGATAATTGTAAAACAACATGTAAGTTTAGTTTGTTATAAAATCTAAACTTTTTGGCAACAATCAATATATGTGTTGTCGACTTGTCATATATAGTATTTTTAACAATATACTACTTTGTATGTTGTTTAAAGAAAGTTTATAGCAATAATTAAAAAGTTTATTGCTATAAAGTTATCTATCACAACAAACAAAATTAATATGTTGTACAATATAAATGTTTTTAGCAGCATCTAGCATATGTGTTGCTGTATGTATCATTTTTAGCATCATACTACTTTGTCCGTTGCAAAAAACAAGTCGTTTTGGCAACAACCATACATTATGTTTTGCCAAATCACTTAAATTATTGGCAACACACATTTTACGTTGTAATATACGGTTTTCTACAACATTCTTCAATTAGTTTTTGTTATATGTGCCTCATCCATCGCAACACTAATGTATAAGTTGCTATAAATCTCTTTTACAACACATTTTCTGTGTGTTGTGTTTGATGATAATAGGCAACACGCTCCTACTTTGTATTGCCTAATGTGTGTTCCAAAAAGTTAATTTTCTTGCACTGATAATTAATTGGATTTTTAAATTTGTTTTGATTAAATAAATCTGCAAAATTGAAGAGAGGTTCCGAATTTGGAAAAAATTATCCATAATTCAAGAAATCTAGTCCCGAATTCTTAAAAAATAGATTCCGAAATTGAAAAATAGATCCCAAATTCAGGAATATTAGTCTCAAATACAAGAAAATATCGTAGTAGTGTTGGTTCAAAGACAAAACTTATGTACATGTGATGCATTGTACATGTTTTATTGAAATCACACAATGTCGTTCCCAAAAAGAAAATAATAATAATAAGAAAAGAAAAGAAATCACACAATGTGCCATCAACCATCAAAGCAATATGGAAAGAGAAGATTTTCTGGTCTATTCTGAGAAGGATTTGTTTTATGACTAAGGTCAGATCTACTCATTATTGACATTCTAATGGTGTTTGGAATTGGGTAATGACGCGACTCGACCTGGATACCTCTAACTCTAATCCGGTAGGTCATGCCGGGCACCTCAAAGGATTCCTCTCAGACCCGACTCGTCGGGCTAAGCGAAACCCGTGGAGCGAACCCTAAACTCTTTGATGCTTTCTAAAACATTGTTGGGTTGGTTTTCTTTAAAAACTGAAAACGCGTAGGAAAATTTTTATTTTTAATTTTAAATTCATTTTTCGAAAACTCATTTTTTTATAAAATTTCGGTAGCATAACGATTGCATTTTTAACGTTTCAGAAAAACCTGTTTACAAAAATATCAACACTTCAACTATTTTCAGCACCAACCCAACTTCTGATTGCCCGTAGGCCTCAATCATGCATTTCATTCTCAAATCAACTTAAATAAATTCTAATCACATTTAATAAATCGCATTTAAATCACAAAACAATTTAAAAACAGTTACAAACGAATAATTACAAATGCAAATTACATTTTAAAAGAGATTTACATGAAAATATCACTAATGCAAAAATGAGCTGCTCAAGATGTCGTAGTGTCGCGCTGGCTCGCCCACTGGAGGTAACGCTACTACTCGGCTACCTGCTGAGAGTACCTGAGGAGGCTTTTATATAAAACAGAAAATATAATGAGCTAGAAGCTCAGTGAGTGATAATATTTCTTTTCTTTGAAAATCTGATTTTCTAAATTTCCTTCTCTGAAAACATTTGAAAACTATTCTTTGTTTCTAAAGCATTTCAAACTTAAATCTCTTAAACATCAACTTAAACAAGAGAATTCATATATAAACACAAGCACGTATTTAAATACAAAACTTGCAACTGTAAATTATAAATAACTTAAATAATAATTATAAAATTTCTTTTCTCTCAAATCTGCTTTTCTTTTTAAAATTGTTTCTTGATATCTTTCAAAATTACCATAGTATCCCTAAATCTAGAGTCTCTCGAATCTAACGACTATGTGCGGAATTTCTCAGCGCTAACCATAGCTCGTCAACTCTGAGACATCTCGCAGCTATGTGCGGAATTTCTCAGCGCTAACCATAGTTCGCCTGCTCTGAGACATCTCGTGGCTATGTGCGGAATTTCTCAGCGCTAACCATAGCACACGAAACACTACCCCACATCAGTAATAGCGACTCGACTGACAGACTCTGACACTTGTCCCCCCAGGTTAGTGACTTACCCCAACCCAGGACTGTGCCAACTGATGTAGGATAGACCGGCCAGGTCTAAACTGATCTGTAATATCTGAAAATCTCTGAGGGGATACTTTCTGGTTTTGAAAACACTTTTCCTTTTCTACTTGAACTTTCTGGTGTAAAAGCACAAATCTCTTTTCTGGGCGCGTAAAGCACTAAAATATGATTTCTGAGTACAATAAGCACTAAAACTCATTTTCTGAATGCATTAAATACTATAATATCTTTGGTAAGTGCAAAAGCACAAAATAGCATCATTTCAAACTCTAAATTCATGCTCATATCCATGCATTTAAAATAATTTCAAATCAACTTAATAATATCAAATACTTTTAAAATCTTTCAAATAAAGTTTACTCACAAAACTGATAGCTGAAAATGGCGCGTGCGAAGCCCCTAATCCTCTCGCCTCGATCCTCAAGCGCCTTCGTCACCTACACAACATATGAAAACGTAAATTTACGTTCGCGTAAACCTCTGAAAACTCGAAATTATCAAATTATATAATCGCCCTGCAAACTAGTTTATCACGCGATTCGTCTTATCTTTATCTTTTCACTATTCTCTTGGTTCCTTAAGCTCCTAATAAACGTAAATCCATTTATTTATCAACTTATTTTCACTCAAAGCTAACCAATTATGAATCATAACAAAATCTGCTTCAAAATCAACTTAATCCACAATAAGATCATCAACCTTAACTTAAATAACTCACCCATTTTCTTCCCCACAAAATCACTCTATTCCTCTACACTTTGAGCTCGATTTCGGACTGATTTCGAGCTATTTTGGGGCTGGGTTCGGTTGGATCACTTCCCTCTTTCTTCTCCTCCGCGCGAGCTTCTCTTTCTTTCTCGCCAATCTCACTTCACGACACTGTTTCGAGCTTGGTTTCAAGCTGAAAAGGGCGTTGATTTGAGCTGGGTTTTCTTCTCCTCTTTCTCCTTTCTTCCTCCCTCGTTCTCTCCCTCTCGATCTACCTCTGTTTCGCCGTCAACTTCGCTGTTTCTGCTCGATCATGGCGTCTTCGTTCTGCTCGGCGACAGATCAGATTTTGCTGCTTCAGGCAACTGGATCGGCGTCGAGTTAGCTGAGTTCTGCAGTGGTGCATGTCGAAACAGTTGCTCGGTCAAGATGGCAGCTTCCCTTCGTCGTCGTCGTCGTCGGCGATTCTGCCCGGATCTACTTTCGCTTCGCGGGACGTCGAATCCTGCTCTGCTCCGGTCTGCTCGGTCTAGATCGTCTTCAAGCTGTTCGGTTTCTGCTCGACGATGGGTCACGATGGACGCTGATCGGGCTGGTCAGAGCTACTCTTCTTCTTCCTCTCTTCTTCTTCTTCTTCTTCTTCTTTCTTCTTTTCTTCTTTTCTTCTTCTTCTTCTGGTTCGACGACAACTCTCTATCTTTTGATTTTTAAGACAACTTTTGGCTTTATGCTTTCCTCCCCAAACAACTAAAAGAATGACGGTCACCTCCCTTAAAATTTTTAGTCTCCTCCCTTGGCTTTTAGCTTAATTCCACTTTAACCACAATTATTAAATCTTATCTTCAATTTAGTCCCTTATCACGTTAAATTATTACTCGATTTCATTCATCACTTTATCCTTTCGCTAAATCTCTAATCGAGTTTAAATCGATTTTTAAGGGTTCCCTATACCCTTAGGCGCTTCCATGGACCATTTAGGGTCTCCAATAATTATTTAGGGACTGCTTCCGAGGATATCCGTAAAATTACGTTAGAGGGCTTACAGGTAAGATCAATATTAGCCCATTGATCATCTTAAAAACACATGGAGTAGTGATATTTTCACCCCTCAAAATTGTATGTAACCCCATATTAACCTTTTTTTTTTTTTATATCCAATATTACCCTTAAGAGAAAATTACTAAAAGTATAAATATTTTATAAATAAACCCATAAATTATTCATTAAAATATTATGTATATCATAAAACCTTTTTTACTATCTAAAACCCTAAATTTTCTTCTAAATGCTAATCCTAAATTCGAGATTCTTTTCAAGAAATATATTTGATTGAAAACTATGGAGAATTATATAAAATCTTCAAATGAAATTAGTTGTGAAAGTGTAACTTTTAAAGTAAATTTTGTTGTTTTTATTATAATAACAATGTCTTTATTTGATGTATAAAATGATGTATATTTATCTGTTGAAATTAGTATGAAGAACTCTTTACTATTTTAGTTTAGATTCTAATATTAAACTCCCTTCTCCTTGCCCCTGCTTGTGTTGCTGTTTGGAGAAAGTTGCACATATTGTCAAATTGGTGACAACTTTCTCCAAAAGTTGTCAGTTGTAAATATTAAAACAGTAATTTATGGAAAATGAATAGGGCAAGATCTTGTACTACATTACAAGGAGATGAAAGCACCCGACGCATAGGAAGACTTAGAATGTTGTGCACACTGTGGTGTAGAAATATTTGATTTATATTTATAATATTGACAGAAAAATTACATTGTTAGTTAGTTAGAATATGTGCATTTGGATATGTTTTTAAGATGATATTTTTTAAAAGTATTTTTACAAATGAAAAAAATGCTTTTTGAAAACAACGTTTTCAAAATTGGTAATTTGTTTGGTAACATTTTTTAAAATTCATTTTTGAATTAAGTTGAAATTGATCTAAATCGATTAGTTGTAATAGATTTTATGTTAATGTATAAATTGTAGGGGGAGGTGGAAGCAAGAACGAAGCCATGCGAAATTAGTCAAGTGATAGAAAAGTAAATTGTGAGTGGAAGTTTTTATTTAATTTTAATTAATTTCTTATCAAGTTTCATATTATATTGATGTGAGTGAAAATTTTATTCTTAAACTATAGTATATGTCTTTTTTTTTTTTTTTAAATTGTTTTAATGATTATGAAATGAATTGAGTTATATCATGGTTTTTATGGGAAAATATTATTTTGGTGCAATTCGATGTTTTTATTTGAATATGTTATGTTTTATGCATGAGGTTATGAAAATTATAATGTTGAATTCAATGCCTTTCAAAAAGGGTATTTTTATGTGTTACAATTGGGGAATTAAATGAAATTGATTTATGAATGGCATGAAAAATATAGTTTTCAAACACGAATGGATTACCCCATGTTTATACTATGGAATTGACGGAAATGAAATGAAATGAATGAATGATTAGACTTGACTGGAATACCCCTGCGTGTATGGCAAGTGTTGGGAGGGTGTGTCACTAACATCGGGAAATTGAGTCTGTCAATCGAGTCGTGTCGCCTTCTATACGTGTGGGGTATTATTTCACTTCACGTATGCACTATGGATTAATCCCGCTACGTGATTGTGAGATGTCTCATGGATATGGATACAGTCACGTGGGGCTATGGCTAGCTGGGGATGGTGGTTCGTCCCGTTCAGTACGCGTGACCATGATATGATGCTTTCTGGGTTCCATTAGTAGAGTTTTAGCAATACATGGAAATGTTTTTAAATGTTACATGATTTACAAATGTTATGAATTATTTTGGTATTTTACAAGTTTATGCAAGAATAGAAAACTATCATGATTTTTATGCATGAATTTAAAGTTCAAAGTTTGCTTATGAAATGGTTAAAGTTTATGTTTCGATTACGAAATGTTTATGAAATGAAAATTTCTTTACAAAGGTTTTTAGGAGGTATTTTTGTAAAAGAGAAATTTTAGTAGCTAAAGATTATTACCACTCACTGAGCTTTTTAGCTCATCTTTCCACATTGTTTGTGAAAAACCTCCCTAGGTGTAGGATCAATTACCCTCAGTGCCAAATCTCTTACACAGGACTAGGTGGGCCAGCTTCGACATTATGCTTATTGAGATATTATGTTTTATGAATTTATATACTTATAAAGAATTTTAATGTATATATATTATAAATAATGTTTTAGAATTTATATCGACATTTTAATCTCAGTAAAATGATTTTGAGTTTATAATAATTAAAAGTATGTTTGTGGTTGGATTGTGGAAAACGAATTTAGGGCCAAAGGCCCAAAAGTTGAGATGGATGTTCTATAGAAGTGTATAAAATTATTTTTGAAACTTTTACAGGGTGACATGTTTAGAAAACAGTCGTTATGCTATCCAACTTTTTATAAAATTGTTTTGTAGAAGTGTTAGATTTTTTTTAAAAAAAATTCCCCACGTTTCCGCAGTTTAAAGAAAGTTTAGTAAAGTATATAAAAGATTTAGAAAAGTAGATGACTTAACTTCACGGAAACTTCCCAGTCGGATTAGATATTCACTGGAGGGCTACTATGAGGTTGTCGGCAAGTCGCCTAAGGAGTGGAGCTTGTCAACAGCACTATTGCCCACCGTGGTCTCTTATGAGACCATGGTTTGACACACCTCCCCCTTAGTTAATGTTTCTCCCACCTACGTGTGGGCCACACCCCACCCTTATGTGGACGATTGTCCCATTTATATATAGGTTGCTTCTTTCCGTATGGGAGCCGCTCTCAGAGTTGTGCCATTAGTGTTTGATCTCATTTGATCTCAATTGTTGCTTAGACCAGTTCTAATAATAAAAAATTAAAAAAAAATGAGAAGACAAAAGCCATAGCATTGATGGAGACCTATCTCGATCGACTCCATCTCGCGAAAATGGAGAATCAACAAAAGAGTGAGAGAGAGACCTTGTAATGATTGATTTTTATGATCTCATAGGAGACACTGGTCCAATGGGTTTTGACCATGTATTATCAGTTGGGTAGAAACTGAGCTACCTCGAATGGGTTCTTCTTCTTCCTTAGTTTCTTTTTCTTTTAATCAGAAGCAAAAGATAAGGGAGCAGAAGAAAGGGAAGCAAAAGCAATGTTGAAGCTTGTAAGGAAGCCTAATATGAGTCTAAAGAGGGCTCCTAGTCCTAGGGTCTGAGTTGACAAAGCTCTGCTTATGAAACTCGTCACCATTTTTTTTTCTTTTTGGTTCTTTCTATCACTGAAAAAGCAGCGCCCTCCCCCCACCTTTTTTTAGAGAGGGAGGGGGGGGGGGGGGGGGTGGGGCTTGTTGAGAGAGTTTTGAGAATGGGTTGAAGAGGATGGAGTGAGAGAAAGCTGGGTTGAAGTTGGTTTCTAGTAATTGATTTTGGGGTTTGTTGATTTTGTTGGTTTCTAGTTTTATAATTCTATCGATTTTTTAGTAGAGATGTGGTAAATGTCAATTTGGTTGAAGCAGATGGACCACCAATTCTAGATTGGTGGTCGATCTAGTTCAACTAATTTTTCTTATCATGGTAACTATTTTGGTTTTGCTTTTATATATATATATATGTATATATATATTACATCTCTCGACATTAGGTTTGATATTTATCGGGACCTATTAATAAAGTTTAATTAATGAGTACTCTAAAAATCTACTCTTAAAACTAGGAGAAAACTAACCACAAACAAGTGAAAACATTTTCATATTGGATGAGGATTGAACCTTGACATTGAGAAGCAAGTGGGAGGGTGCCTTTCCACTAGGCCACCCATTATTATTATTATTATTTAATCTGAAAAGAGGCTTCACAACCTTAAGAAACTACATTAATCATTCGAGGCCAAGACATCCCTACCACATCACAAAATAAGAGATCATATAAGTCAATAGGAACCTAATCATAGAAATGTACACCCAAAGGAACCTGGTAAGCATAATTGGCAAGCCAATCAACACATTTGTTAGCCTTCCTGAAAATATGGTTGAGGAGAATGCCTATCGCAGCAATAATAGGATCATGCATTAACATAAAAGAAGATCTCCCTTCAATCGCATCAAAAACCAATTTAGAATCACACTCTACCAGAACCTTCCGTTCACCATATCCCAAGTCATTTGCAGCCCTATATAAATTCCCCAATCCTCTGCCTGAAAGATTGAGTAGCATCCTAGATTTTGTGCAAAACCTCTCTTCGAAGTCCCTGTTTCATCTCTAATCAGACCGGCTGCAATAGCTAAACTAGACTCCATCTTGAGCGACCCATCATTATTTAGCTTCACCCATCCCCGTTTAGGAGAGTTCCAACAAACCAGTTCCTCTTGTTTCTCCTTTCTATCTACCTGTCTATACTACTCCTCTGAATGATGGTAATCACAAGCCACACGAATGATCCAATTGGCTATGTTGGGAACCGTAAAATTTCTTCCTTTGAAAACAAAGTCATTATGCCACTTCTAGAGAAACGACACTACCACCCAAAATGTTTGCTTCCATTCCAAAGGGCTTTTATTAACGTCAACTATTGACATATTCACGCTAAGCCATTGTTGCAAAGGGAGGTTAAAGAAAACCCTCTAGAATTTTGGCTCAACTAGACAGTATCAGATACGTTTGGCAAAATAGCAATCTCGAAAAACATGAAGTTTTGATTCGGCGGCTTGAGAACAACATGGAAAAACTGCATTTATGGTCTATTGGCTTGAAAAAATACAAAAATTAACAATTTGTTTTTCATAAAATTAAGAATTTTACAGAACATTGAGTTTCATAAACTTTTTAGAAAACTCAAGAACTCGAGATTCATAAAACAATGAAATAATATAATATAAAGAAATAAAAATTAGATTTTAAACTTCTGTATTGATCTCTGTGGATTGCTCACCATATTGTCTTCCTTGATATATCTCGAAACCAAGAAACAAGTGAGTGGGCACAATTATATAGAATTGTGCTCACTTACTCTTTGATTTCTTTATAAAAAAAATCAAATTAAATCAATGCTTATAAGAGGTGAGTGTTTGATTTTTTTGGTTATACAAAGAACAAAGACACAAATTCTTGTTCTTTGTATTTGTTGAAAAAAAACTTCTTTTTCTTTTCTTTTATTGTTTCTCAAAAACATAAACAACCAAAAAAAAAAAAAAACATAGATGTAGAAAAGAAACTTTTTCTTTTTATACGCAAACAATTAGGGTTTTAATTAATCAATATTACTATTGACCCTAATTTTATTATAATTAAACTTTTGCCTCATATAATATAATCAATTCAAAATTAGTTCATGTTATATTTTGAAATATAACTTGTAACTTTTAATAAATTAATTCATAATTAATTTATACCAAAGTCACTAAGAATTAGATTCAAGACCTCTTATAAAATTAATTAAATCATTATTAATTCATAATTAATAATTAAATAATTTGAATAATCAATATTATTCAAATACGAAGTGAACACAAATTTTTGTTACTTATGTAACACCTGTAATTAGACGGTCCAATTACAATATTCTATATACATGTTTCTTATAGTAAAATGAGCTATCAAGGGGACCCGATAGACCTTCAGTTTTGAGCTCCAATAATATCGAAATTATTAATTAAACTCTTTAATTAAATAATTCACTATTATTAATCTTAAAGTTACTCCACTAAAAACTTAAGATTGCACTTTCAAAACTGTAGATATTTTTTATACAATCTGAAATTTTTCAGCATCCATTGATTTAATCACTACATATGATTTGACCCTCCATAAATAGTTCATAAATAGAGTTAGGTCAAATGTCCGTTTTACCCCTCTAATTATTTCTTGATCCTTAAGTACCATTGATTTTCTAATGAACAATATATTCATAACAACTTATGAATTTATCTTTCTATTTACATATGAATAGAAAGTTGAGCGCTCTTATTGTTCAAGACCTAAATCAACCCTTAAGGGAACTACTTTTCTACTTCTCGCAAGAATAAGTGGATTCCACTATTGTATAGAATGCTCTTAGCTATTTACTAAATCATATCCCCAAAGTACGAAGTTATTGATCGGGTATCTACACTAATCTCACCCATGTAAATCAAAAGAAATAACTTAATAAGCAGGAGTTCATAATACACTCAGAATTAAGATCAATTCATATATGATCATTTGGTTGATAAATATAAATCTCTAAGATTAACGGATATTATTTAGAGACTTATATTTATCGTGGTCTAGTTCTATATAATCTTTATTATATAAGGTGCCTCCATTTCTATGTCACCACATGAACAGTCTTGGATAAGACTATCGTATCAAATACGAAAGGGGCCGCAGCTGTAGATTTACCACAAATGAAGTACCCAGCTTCGTTTGTTTTCTACCTACTCTTTAAATTACTTATCTCAAACTAAATCCACCTGCATATAACACTTATACACTTAGTTTGAAATTACATCAGTAATCAAGGATGATTCTTATGATATATACAATTTTTGCAAAATATATAAATTAAATGAAATGAATATTTTATTAAAAATTTATAAAACCGTTTACAATATTACAAGCTCTTAGGGTAAAAACCCTAACAATTCGTTTGGCTCTCATCTCATTTGTGAGAAGTTTCTCACTAGTAACAACCCAAGCAAACGTTCTAATTTGCTAAGGGACAACAAGATTCCATAATCTCTTCCACAAACCAGTAGCTTTGTTTTTAATTTCTCTGTTCGTTAACAAATAAGCACTCTTGACACTAAATTGCCCCGACTCTTTAAAAGACCAACTCCTACAATCCCCTCCCATACTCGGCTTAGGACTGAAAGTTGTTGTAATTTTCAAACCAACACTAACAGGGATTAGCTCTTAAAACTCCCCTCACTTCCAATTACCATTAGAGTCCACATAAGAAGCCATTGATCGTTCTACTTCTTCATGAGCTAGCGGGACTCTTAAATGACTTATCAAAGGGCCCTCCCCATCAGTCCAAGAATCTTACTAGAATCTAGTTGCGTTACTGTCACCAATTCTCCATACCATTCCTTTTTGGACCCAATGACAAGTAGAACAAATACTTTTTAGCTGCTTGAATGATGCCCTTTGCTTTAAAATCACATATCTCCGAACTCATATTACCATACTTACCTTTAAAGACCTAACCCATAATTCATTTGGTTTGGTCTATATACTCTATGCAAGTTTCATCATGCAGGCTTCATTCATCGCTTGCATATTGTGTGGGCCAAAACCTCCTTTATCTTTTAGAGCGTATATAGTTTTCCAATTAATCAAATGAGGTTTCCTCTTATTAACAGACGAACCCCAAACAAAATTTCTCACCATTTTGTCTATCTCATTATAAAGCATTTTTGGAAGTCTAATGGTTTGCATGGCATACAAAGGAATTGTATTGATGACAGCTTTGGCGAGAGTGATTCTCTCTGCAAGAGACAATTGATCCACCTTCCAACCCGATAACTTTTTATCAATTTTCACAATGAGAGAATTGTAAGTAGTCTTTGAGATTCTATCATGCAGCAAAGGCATCCCCAAATAAACTCCCAAATTGTCTATTTTAGCAAAACCCAATCTCTAGCTAATATTCACCCCTACGTCATTCGAAACATTCTTGAAAAAGTAGACAAGAGTTTTAGTATCACTAATCTCTTGACCAGAAGCAATACAAAAAGAATGTAAGCAATCTTTAATAACATTCGCTTGTTGCACTAAAGCTTCAACAAAAAGAAAAATGTCATCAGCAAAACACGAGTGAGATAACAAAAGACCTCTACCAAGGAAAATTGGTTTCCAACTCTTATTTTGCATCAAACTGGCAATTCTTTGCAATAACTGTTCCAGACAAAACATAAAAATATAAGGGGAAATAGGATCACCTTGTCTCACCCCCAGCGTAGGATGGAAAGAGTTTGTTGTTTCCCCATTCCAAAGAACTTGCATTATGGAACTGGTTATGCAATCAATAATAATTTTAATTAAATTATCAGGAAGACCAATTTCCAACAAAGTTTCATGAATGAAGCTCCACCGTAGTTTGTCATAAGCCTTCATTAGATCGAGTTTTATTGCCATGTACCCCTTGCGCCCTTGCTTCATTCGCATAAAATGTGTCACCTCTTGGGCAATAATAATGTTACTAAAAATTTGCTTGCCTAGAACAAAGCTGGCTTGTGTAGGATTCACGAAGTCTAGCATTAGGTTTTTCACTTTGTGGACCACCATCTTGGTAATAATTTTGAATAACACATTACAAAAGCCAATAGGTCAAAATTGATTTTACAGTAACATTATTATCACCCACAAAGACCCCCATGCCTTACCAATTCCAATATGCCAATCAATTGTTTTCCGCATCTAAAATTGATTTTTTCTCTAGAAAGAATGCTGATTTCTTATCTTCAGAAAGTAAGTTAGAAAAAAAGAATTTACAATTTGTTCCTTAAAGAAACTTAAATGCTTTTTTAAAATAAAGTTTTTTTATATTTATTTACAATTTGTTCCTTAAACAAACTTAAAATGCCTTTTTAAAATAAAGTTTTTTTTTTTTTATATGTACTTTTAATGAAATGTTAAATTGACATCAAAATATAGATTCATTATCATATATTATGATCCCGATATAAATATTTGTCTTTTGGCAATATTGACAGAATTAAAATCCACTATCAAGAATGTACGAATATGTTAATTGTTATTAGAATATATTTAATTATTAAGGGACAATCTTAACAATATCAAAAGCCCTCTCAAACACGCGACTATTAAAATGTGAGTGATAAGAAAGAGACACCAACCTGATGAGAGAAGTAATATGATGGGGAAAATAACCAACTTACAAGAATTCTTCTCCATGGAGACTGAATTAGGGTGGAAATGCTTTATATTTTTTAGGGTGACAATTGTATTCGCCAAAACTGTATTTAGAGGTAGAAATTCTATTTGAAAAGATTTTGATTTTGTATGCTTTAGCTAGATTTAGAAATGAAATTAACAATAATAATAATAGTGTGCACTAATGAGGATGTTGACTAAGTCAAAGCAAATAAAGTAACTGAAATTCTAACCTTTAGAGTATCTACAATGCTCTCATGGATTGTGTTTTCTTTTTTTTCAAAAAAAAAAAAAAAAAAAAATCATGTCATTAATTTTCAAGGGATTTACTTCCTACATGGTATAAGTATTATTTACTAGACAATCAAATTGAAAAATTGTTCTCCAATGCTTCCATGTATTTCCATTTAATGCTTCCATATTTTTTATTTAATGCTTCAATTTTTCTTTTTTACATTTAATTAAATTTAAAAATTAAAATTAAATAATTATTGATTTGCTGACATAGTTGTCTAAGAGCCATGTCAGAACAATTTATGGAAGATTATAATTCATCAACAGCTTGTTTTCACATGAGAAAAAAAAAAAAAAAAAGTCACTTGGACGTTAGTGCTATTGATTAAAGCACTATTGGCCACCATGGTCTCTTATGAGACTACGGTTTGACACACCTCCCCCCTAGTTAATGTTTGTCCTACCTACGTGTGGGTTGCACCCCATCCTTGTGTGAACCATTCCCCCATTTATATGTGGATTGCTTCGTTCTGGATGGGAGACACTCCCTGAGCCGTGCCACTAGTGTCGAATCCCACTTAGTTTTGATTGTTCTTTAGACCAGTCCCAATAATAATAATAATAATAAACTAAAAAAAAACTAAAAAAAAATGAGAAGACAAAAGTAATAGCGTCGATGGAGACCCATTTCCATCGTCTCCATCGTGCAAATATGGGGAATCAACAAAAAGCAAGAGAGAGACCTTGTAAATATTGATTTTTGTGATCTCATAAGAGACATTGGTCCAATGGGTTTTGGCCATGTGGTGTCCGATTCCCCAGTTGGGTAGAAACTAAGCTACCTCGAATAAGTTTTTCTTCTTCCTTAGTTTCTTTTTCTTCTAATTAGAAGTAGAAGATAAGGGGGCAAAACAAAGAGATGCAAAAGCAACGCTGAAGCTTGTAAGGAGCATAATAGAAGTCTAAAGAGGACTCTTGGTCTTGGGGTCTGAGTTGACGTAGCTCTGTTTGCGAGGCTTGTCACCATTTTTTTTTCTTTTTAGTTCTTTCTACCACTGAAAAGGGCTGCTCTTTTTTGCTAGTAATTGATTGTGAGGTTTGTTGATTTTCTGGTAGAGGTGTGGTAGATGTCAATTTGGTTTAACCAGATCGACCACCAGTTTCAGATTGGTGGTTGATCTGGTTCAACTAGTTTTTCTTATCATGGTAAATATTTTGGTTTTGTTTGTTTGTTTATTTGTTTTTTATGTTATATCTCCTGACACTAGATTAGATATCTATCAAGATATATTGATAGAGTCTACTTAACGAGCAGTCCGAAAATCTACTCTCAAAACCAAGAGAAAATTATCCACAAACAAGTAGAAAAATTGTCATACTGAGTGAATATTAAATCTTGTCATTGAGAAGCAAGTGGGGTGCACCTTTCCACTAGGCCACCCACCATTTTCTTTAGTTTTACTTATTATGGTTAGGAATTTGGTGGAAAAGGGGATTTACATTACAGTAACGATATTTACCCCCTTAAAAAATTATATATACACCCTAACACGGTCTATTTATAAAAATCTAATATTATCCTTAAAGAAAATTATTTAAAAGGGTTAATATTTTATAACTATACCCACAAATATTAATCATTTTATGTATACCACCTCTTAGTAAAAATGATTGAGCCACTTCTTAGTAAAAATAATTGAGCATCTCCCTTGATCTTAAGAAGTCAACGGTTCAAATCTCTATTGTGTCTCTCAAACATCGTCATTTTTATGCAATTTTACCAAACCTCATGGGAGGTTTGAGCAATTTGCCCTATTTTTTATCTTCACCATCCATAAAAAAGATGGATAGTATAGATGCATCTTCCATTTTTTTTCTAGTTTTAATTTATTTTTTAAAATGTTTTCTAATTTTTTAATATTTTTATGTGTTATATAAATGAGATAACATGTTTACTATAGACTACCTAATTTTTTTGCAAATGATGTGACATACTAAGTAATGTTATGACACTTAGTTAACTGAATGTTGCGACAAAATGAACATGTCATGACATACCATATAAATGTTGCAGTATAATTATCACAGAAAGTAAAAATGAACACAAGAATATTTTTAACGTGGTTCGGTTTTACCCTACATCCACGAGGTCTTGCCTAGAGTAATCAACTTATTAATGAACATAAACAAAGTACAACCTAGTCAACTCTTGTCTAAGTCAAGAGTAGGTTGTACTTTGTTTTTGTTCATTAATAAGTTGATTACTCTGAATAAGGTCTCGTGGATGTAAGATAGAACCAAACTACGTTAAAAATATTCTCGTGTTTATTTTTACTTTAGGTGATAATTATACTGCAACATATATATGATATGTCATGTTCTGTGACAACATCCAGTTAACTAAGTGTCATAACATTATTTAGTATGTCACATCATTTGCAAAAAATTAGGTAGTATATAGTAAACATGTTATTTCATTTATATAAGGCATTAAAATATTAAAAAAATACAAAAGATTTTAAATAATAAATTAAAACTAGAAAAAAATAAAAGATGCATCTTTACTGTCTATCTTTTCGATGGGTGGTGAATATAAAAAAATAGGGCAAATTGTACAAACCTCGCTTGAGGTTTGGTGAAATTGTACAAAATTAACAATGTTTGGGAGATCCTAAGATAAGTTTTGAATTAATTATTATTAGAAGAAAATCATAATCTATTTGTAGTATCTATTGGGGAAAAAATCTCAAAAAATTAGTAAAATTAATTAACTAATAAAATAAGTATTGTGGGTTGTATTTATAAAAATAAAGTACAAAAACAATAAAAGAAGGGTAATCTTGATATTAATTGGGATTTATTTACAAGTTAGAGATTTTTCATGGTTGTGATGATGTGTACTTATAAAAGGAGCGTACACATAATTTATAAGGGGTGGAAATCTCACTACTCTTTAAATTATTAAGAGCACAATCCTTTCCCTTTTGGGTGCCTTTTGATCTACATTAATTTTAGGTTATTGTAATAAAAGAAATTGACAAAATGGGTTTAAAGAGTAATTTTATTGACTGACACTAGAATATTTATTAAGAAATTTTGGGCAGCATTACATAAGGAAAAGCAATAAATTAACAGATGCAGCGGTGGTTATGGTGGCACACACAAAATGATGAAAAGCAAGATCCGTTTCCGCACGGTATGCTCTCAGATTCCACGACGCTGCCTCCTCCAACTGTCAATTCTCCATTCAGTGAACCGCCATTATCAACCTTTGGGACGGTAGACATAACAACCTTTGGGACAGTAGACATCGCCATGCCTGACCAATTCCAATATGCCAATCAGTTGTTTTCTGCAACTAAAATTGATTTTTTCTCTAAAAAGAATACTGATTTCTTATCTTCAGAAAGTAAGTTAGAAAAAATGAATTTACAATTTGTTCCTTAAAGAAACTTAAAATGCTTTTTTAAAATAAAGTTTTTTTTTTTTTTTTTTTACAATTTATTTCTTAAACAAAATTAAAATGCTTTTTTAAAATAGAGTTTTTTTTAATATTTACTTTTAATGAAATATTAAATTGACATCAAAATATAGATTCATTATCATATACTACGATCCCGATATAAATATTTGTCTTTTGGCAATATTGACCGAATGATTATCCGCTATCAAGACTGTAAGAATATGTTAATTGTTATTAGAATATATTTAATTATTAAGAGACAATGTTAACAATATCGAAAGCCCTCTCAAACACACGACTATTAAAATATGATAGATAAGAAAGAGACACCAACCTGCTGAGAGAAATAATATGATGGTGAAAATAACCAACTTAGAAGAATTCTTCTCCATGGAGACTAAATTAGGGTGGAAATGCTTTATTTTTTGGGGTGATAATTGGATTCACCAAAAGAGTATTTATGGGTAGAAATTCTATTTGAATAGATTTTTTAAACAAAATCAAAACAGGATATGGATACAAAATTTCGTATCCTAATTTGATTATATTTTAGCCAGATTTAGAAATGAAATTAATAATAATAATAATAGTGTGCACTAATGAGGATATTGACTAAGGATATGGATACAAAATTTCATATCCTGATTTGATTATGTTTTAGCCAGATTTAGAAATGAAATTAATAATAATAATAGTGTGCACTAATGAGACCGTTGACTAAGTCACAACAAATAAAGTAATTGAAATTCTTACCTTTAAAGTATCAAGTATCTTCAATATTATCATAGATTGTGTTTTTCGAAGAAAAAAAAAATCATATCATCAATATTAAGAGATTTACTTCCTATATGGTATATGTTTCATTTGATAAACAATCAAATTAAAAAATTGTTCTTCAATATTTCTATATATTTTCATTTAATGTTTCCATATTTTTCATTTAATGCTTCGTTTTTTTTTTTACTTTAATTAAATTTGAAAATTAAAATTAAATAATTATTAATTTGTTGACATAGTTGTCTAAAAACATCTCCAATACTTTTATGGATTATGAAAAATTTTTATGTCAGATATGATAAATAGACATTAAATTAAAATAAATCTTTCCAATGAAATTAGAATTAATTAATTATTAATTTGTTAACATAACCGTCTAACATATCCTCTACAAATAGATGGTCAAATGTTGACAATATATATATATATATATATATATATATATATATATTTTGCCATTTAATGTTTCCATATTTTTCATTTAATGCTTCATTTTTTTTTTTACTTTTAATTAAATTTGAAAATTAAAATTAAATAATTATTAATTTGTTGGCATAGTTGTCTAAAAGCATCTCCAATACTTTTATGGATTATGAAAAATTTTTATGTCAGATATGATAAATAGCTATTAAGTTAAAATAAATCTTTTCAATGAAATTACAATTAATTAATTATTAATTTGCTGACATAACCGTCTAACATATCCTCTACAAATAGATCGTCACATGTTGACAATATCTTTTTTTTTTTTGCCAGTTAATGTTTCCATATTTTTCAGTTAATGCTTCATTTTTTTTTTTACTTTTAATTAAATTTGAAAATTAAAATTAAATAATTATTAATTTGTTGACATAGTTGTCTAAAAGCATCTCTAATACTTTTATGAATTATGAAAAATTTTTATGTTAGATATGATAAATAGATATTTAGTTAAAATAAATCTTTCCAATGAAATTATCACTTATCAATATCAAGCTAAGGTAGCACCAAAAAAAAAAAAAAGATATTGTCAACATGTGACCATCTATTTGTAGAGGATATGTTAGACGGTTATGTCAGTAAATTAGTAATTAATTAATTTTAATTTTCAAATTTAATTAAAAGTCAAAAAAATGAAAATATTAAATGAAAAATATGGAAGTATCAAATGAAAATACATGAAGACATTAAATGAAAATATATGAAAGTACTGGATAATTTTTCAATTTGATTGTTTATCAAATGATACCTATATCATGTAAGAAGCAAATCTCTTGACATTGATAACATGCCACTTTTTTTCAAAACAAAATCTATGAGAGCATTGGAGATGTTTTCTCATGTATTGTGAAAAAATTACATGCCACATAGGATGAATAGACATCGAATTAAAATAAACATTTCCAATAAAATTATCACTCATCAATGTCAAGCTGAGGTGACATAAAAAAAAAAAAACACAAACAAACATTGTCAACATGACCATATATTTATAGAGGATATGTTAAACAATCATGTCAGTAAATTAATAATTAATTAATTCTAATTTTTAAATCTAATTAAAAGTGTAAAAAAAAATGGAAGCATTAAATGAAACTATATTGAGACATTAAATGAAAATATATAGAAACATTAGAGAGCAATTTTTCAAATTGATTGTCTATCAAATGATACATATATCATGTAGGAAGCAAATGTCTTGATATTGATCAGATGGCTTTAAAAAAAAAAAAAACACAATCTATGATAGTATTGGAGATACTTTAACATACTCTCTAAAAATAGATAGTCATAGTGATCATGTCCAATTTTTTTATGTCACCTCAGCTTGACATTGATGACTGATATTTGTATTGGAGATATTTATTTTAACTCAATATCTATTCATCCTATGTGGTATATAATTTTTTCACAATTCATGAATTATATTTTGAAAAAAAGTGTCATGTCATAAATGTCAAACGACTTATTTCCTACATGACATAGATTTCACTTAACAGATAATCAAATTGAAAAATTGTTTTCTAATGCTTCAATGTATTTCCATTTAATGTTTCCATGTATTTCTTTTTAATGTTTCCATATTTTTCATTTAATGTTTCATCTTTTTTTTTTACTTTTGATTAAATTTGAAAATTAGAATTAAATAATTATTAATTCGCTTACATGACTGTTTAACTCACCCCTTGAAAATAGGTAGTTATGTTGACAATATCTTTATGTTTTTCTTTTCTTTTGCCACTTTACCTTGATATTAATGAGTGATAATTGCATTGGAGAGATTTATTTTAACTTAATGTCTATTCATCCTTTATGGTATATAATTTTTTCGAGCATTGGAGATGCTCCTGAGCCTTCTCATTGAACCACTATGTCTCTCAAACCAAATATTGGTCAAATTCATGTCGATTTCAACTCCTATTGTGATCAGTTGTGAACTCTCGGAATATGATTTAATACCACCAAAAAGAAAAAAAAATAATGTCTTAAGATTGTTGGAGAAAAATTTGCGAATCGTGTACCTTACATCGAGAGTGGTTGAGTTGGTGAAATGAATCGTAAACCTTGATCGAACTTTCTCTTGCATCTAATGGAAAATTTACAAAATAAAAGCAACAAATGTGCTAGTTTGGTGGCATTAAGGCACATTACCAAAGTCACTAACCTTAAGATATTATTCACCACACGTCTCGTCCCTCTCCGCCCCACACACCATGCGCCCCCACACCCACCCCCACCCCCATTGCATGATGTACTGGCTTAAACAAATATACTTCTAGGATTCTAGGATAAGATGAAGCCAGATGTGTAATATCATTGTGCACTAATGACTAAAATTATAAACACCATTGATGACAAACCCCTCAAGATACAACATTCTATCACTGTAGTTAACAAAATGTTGATTTTTTATGCAAAAAAAGAACGAGATAAAACTTGAAACTAGACGATGAATTCATACTAATACACAAGAACCTATGTCACCCGAGAATCAAGAGTCGTAAATGTAAACAAATTAGTTTCACAACATTTCATGCTTACAAATTCTCCTACATACCTACTGAATTCCTCAATCATAGGCATTGGTTGTTTGTTTCTTTATATAGCTTTTTTAGTCTCTTGTATAAAGTCTTGTTAATTATGTTTCTCTGTATGTGTTATAAGAGCAAAATACCCCTTCGAGTGATAGATCCTTGGTCAATTGTTATTTCCCTCTTGTGTGTTTGTTGTCATTTTATCTCACCTTTCACCATGGTAAATGAAAACCCACCTATCTCAAACCTTAACCAAGAGGTGTCTACGTCGTTGTAAAGGTTTTATTGACACCTTAGGATCCAATTATAAATGGTGGAGAAAACTCAAATTTAGTGGGATTGGATTGGAGATGTAGACAGATTGGCTAAACCACTAGAAAGTTAACGTGTTTGATCAGTTTACTTTTATCTTTTTAATTTGAGCAAGTATATAATTATTGTTTATATTAAATCCTTTGACATTTTTATAAACATTTTAGTTTTGCTTATTGTGGTTGGGAATTTGGTGGAAAGGGATTAAAATTATTAAGAACATAATCCACCCCTTTTGGGTTGCCTTTTGATCTGACATTAATTTAGGTTATTTTAATAAAAGAAATTGACAAAGTGGGTCTGAAGAGTAATTTTATTGAGTGACAAAAGTATCACTAAGATATTTATTAATAAATTTTGGGCAGCATTATATAAGGAAAAGCAGGAAATTAACACATGCAGTGTATGCCCCTATAGCAGTGACAAAATGAATAGCAAGTTTTGCCTCTACCAAGATTCGACAGGCAAGGCAGCGAGTAGTGAGTTCTCGATTATCAAGTATTTGGTTTGATCGTCGGTCAATGATCAAACCATTGACTGAAGGTCAAACTGAGTCAAACCTATAAAAAAAATTAAAAAGTTTCAATATGATCAAAATACAATCATATGACCACAAAACATTATCAAATCAATCTCATACCATCTCAAAAGTCACTTTAACACAATCACATAATCAAAATAATAATATATTAATTTTTTAAGATTGGAGAATTTAGTTCTCGATTCTTTTTGACCATTAAGCGTTAGAATTTAATAACAACACTTTAAAGACAATAAGTAATTTTGTTAAGTATTCAGAATCTGAAGAAAGATTCATATCATTATGACCAAAACTCAAATATTATTTTAATTTCATCAAATCTCATGAGAGGTTCACGCACATGCACGCACAAACACACAAACCCTCATGCTTTCTCACCCATCTCTCTCGTCAAAAAGTTTTTATAATGTTTGATATTATTTTTTTAACTCTTGAATGTTCACTTACATATAAAAAGTGGAGGTGCTATTGCCACCCAAAAAAGTTCTTTCCACACCCAGTTGCTTCCTATACCCACTTCACAAATTTAAAACTAATCATTTCTCTTTATAAAATATCTAAAAGTAATATTAATCACTTTAATATTGGAAAAAAAAAAAAAAAAAAGCAAATGTTGCTAGATGCAATTCTTACATTTCTTATATGATAAATCAAGGAAAAAAAAAAAGAAACTAATTAATGGTTCAATAATCAATTATCATGATTATAATATAATTTTGACTTATGAGAAATTATTTGAATAGACATTCATTAAAAAATTAGTTGGATAGTTCTGATGAGATTTAAAAACAAAAAAAATTTTGATGAAAAAGGTACTCCGATTCGACGATTTCCTCCAGAGGAGAACCATCAGACTCAAACCAATCAGCACAACAGACGTCATGGCAATCTGTCACCTAACTCGAATCCCAAGCATCAATTATGTGTTTTGCCCTCGATTATCAGTGTGTTTTATTTATTTATATATTTATTTTTCTGTTTGGATGTCAAAAAAATGATGACAAATAAAAGTTCTTTGTATGATGTTAATGTGTCTTTTTTTTTTTAGGTGATTTTCTGTGTTTTGTAATATGTTTTTTCAGATTTGATCGATTGTCAGTGGACTGTTGACCACTAGTCAAATCGTCTTGGTAGGGTCTAAGTTAGTTAGACATCAGGTTGCCGACCACTTCACTTTAAACGTGTTTTATACTCATGCCCAAAGCTAATTACTTAGAAGGAATGGGAGAAATATATTTTCCATGTTTTATTTTGTTGTTTATGTTTATTTCATCATATTCATATTCATATAACATTATTAGCATATTTATTGTACTAGTGAAATTTTCATGTTGAAGAAAAGCAACGAATTAGGTATCTCAATAAATTTATTTGAAATTATAAATTCTGTTATATGCAGAAAAACACGTTATGCAATACCAAAGAAATGAATTTATTTTATGATTTAAAAAATAATAATTTTATAAGCATTACATTAGGTTCAAATTAAAATGAATTCTCCATTCGTCCACTTATCTAACTTAAAATTTTGATTTAAATTTAGACTTCAGCACCAACTTATTTCTTTTATTTACTAAAAAGGTTGAACCAGGACTGCATCATCTTTGAAACTCATTAAAAATAATTTTAATATGAGATGACAAATTGACATGTCATTGTTTTAATATCTAAATGTTAAAGTTTAAATTTAAGTAATTTTAAGTTAACATGTTGGAAAATGTACAATAATTTAAACATAAACAGTAAAAATTCTCATCTATCCTTTTCTCAAGGAATAATGAAATTTACTAGAGATGTAATGGAGTCTAGCTCACATCGAGCCTAAAATTAACAAGGGTGGGTCTCTACCACCACCCAACCCACCCCACCCCCCAAATCATTGCATGGGCCGTTCTCCCACTTAATTGTGGACTGTTTTCTCTTGTATGAGAGTTGCTCTTCAGATCGTGGCCCAAAGTCATATTTCATGTGGTTCCGATTCACCCCTTAACTTATGCCAACCATAAAAATATAAAAAAATAAAAAATAAAAGGTTAAGAATACTCATACTCATATGTGTACTTGTGGAAATCGTAACTACACATCTTTTGGTTTGTACACCCCCATTCAAATTTTTTGGAATATTATAATTTGTAAACACAACCCATTTATTATCAACATATGCACTTTCATTTGATTTTTTAATTAAATAATATAGATTAAGAAATCCAAAATAATTAAAGTAAGATAGATAAAAGTATGGGAGGAGGTGCAAATCCTTCTAGCTAGACATGGAAAGAACCACACCCTTTGTTATAATTAGTTAAATTTTTATTTTAGCTTGCTTTCTATAATTAAATTTAATTATTTTCAAGTTTTTTGTCACATGTCAACCTCAATTCTTAAATATTATAATTGAGTCATTTCTTATCAGTTTTAACTTTTGGGTCTAATAGTAACTAACATGATATCAAAACTTGGAGGTTCTTGGTTCAAACTTTCTCTCCCTCCCTTGATATGAAATTTTTTTGTTGCACATATAATACAATAAGGGACGTTTAACATATGTCCATCATCTATCATCTATCCTTGTTACACGTGAGTGGACGTGTCACATGTCAATCTCAAGTCTTAAATATTATAGTTGAGTCATTTCCTATCAGCTTAAACTTTTGGGTCTGATGGTAACTAATATTTTTAAATTTTATATTAGTTATTTAACATTATTAGTTTTTTTAAAATCATTATAGTTAAAGGTTTTCATTAATAAATAGTTAATATCTTGATCAAAAGTTATTATAAAATTTTGTTAAAATATTTGAAATATTAAACAATGTAGTCATATGTTATAGAAAGCGATTTACAGTAATGTTCATTATTTTAATAAATTTATAACTCAAGCGGTTTTAGAGGAGTGGGAATATCGTTAACATAAAATACATCGGGCCACCTAGGCTCGATTTAAACAGAACTCATGGCAAGGTTGGGCTTAACATAAAAATTAATCTCAGCCCGCATTAAGCCTTTAAACCTAATTGGGCCTAAAAATTATGGCCAATCATGCCCAACCCATTTGACAGAACTAAACCTAGGCCATGTCTTGAATGGGTGATCCGGCCTCGATATCCCAAAACCCGGTTCTGAAACGATATTAAATATTTTAGTCTGTTAAAGTAGAGTATCGATGCTTCCACCCCTTAAAATCGTATGTACACCCCATATTTTTATATATTTTACAATTTTAATATTATCCTTAAATCAAATTATTAATATTCAAATAAAAAATATTTTGAAGTAATCACTAATTATCCCTATAATTTCTAAAAATTCCATTTTACCCCTTTTGTTAACTTATTAGTTAAAGCGGAATTTTAACCATGACAATATGCGAAAAGATCAAACCACCCGTCAATATTTTAAAAAAAATATTTTAAAAATTCCAAATACTTTAAAAAATATTTAAAATGAAAAAAAAAAAAAGTTGTCAAAAACTCATCTGGAAAATGGGTTTCCAACGGTCGAGAAACCCAAACACTGGAAACCCAGAAGTCTAGAACATGCCATCAACCCAAATCATCAACAGCTCATCTCATCAACAAATCATCACTCAAATCAAATAAAAATCGTCAAACAAAAATCTTTCCACATTTTCTTGTTCAACAAATTGCATAAGGAAAAAAATTCGAAAGGAAATTATTATTATTATTTTTTTAAACAAAGTCCATCAGATATCAGGGTGAGAGATGGAGGCGATGCTCGAGATGAGAGACGATCAGAGTGAGAGATGAACTCCAATTGAGATGTAGCCTCCATAATTAACAATCGAGGTGAGAGGCACCGGAAACCCAAAGATTTTGGGGTTTTCAATTGCGAAAACTCAGAGATCTTTGGGTTTTCGGAGCCATCTTTGGGTTTCTGCAATGGAAACCTAGTTTGGGCCTTCGTCGATGGAGGTTCTCTGTCGAAGAAGACCATCGTCGAGAGAGAGAAGAGAAAAAAGAAGAAGAAGAAGAAGAGAGAGTGCGAAGTAGAGAGAGAATGTTTTAAAGTTTAAAGTTTTATTTTTTTATTTTTTTATGGACATAATTTTTTTTAAAAAAATCATTAATATTTTTATTTTTTATTTTTTTTTAAAAACTTTTGATCACTATCGTCCATCTTAGAGATGAACAGTAAAAGAGTTTATTTTCTTTTAAAAATTTTTTTAGAGTAAATTACAATTTAACTACTCAATCCAACTCTAATTTAGGTGGAGCAACACTTTTAGTTTTATTGCAATTTACCGTCTTACCATTAGTAAGATTCCGTTATATTTGACAGTGAACATTATCAAAGCGTCGAAAAAAACAAAATTATCCTTGATAATTGAAGTTGACCCAGTTGACCAAATGAAAAATTAAATGAAAAATGAAAAATTTTTTCACTTACAAAATTAAATAATTAAATAAAAATTTTTATTTAATTATCATCATCATCACCATCTTCAACCTCTCATATGTATCTCTCTCCAACAATCATTAGTTCAAAAAATCAACCCAAATAATCACAATAAAAAATCACCAGCTCAACCTAAAAAAATCACCATAAAAAAATCATCAGTAGTCACTAGTAAAAAAAAAATCATCAACCTAAATAATCAGAAGAAAAATTGAAAAAAAAATGAAAAAAAAATTGCAAAAATCTGGGAATGAACCCAGAATTTCTATCATCCCAGCAAAACCAAAAATAACAAAACTCAGCTTCTTCATCGGATTCATCACCATCATTAACAAAATCCACCATCATCACCATCGTCGATCTCCTCTTTCCTTTCCATTCTCAAACAAAACATAACCTAGATCTACAATGACTTTCACTTTGAATCGAACCTAGAAATTTGGGTTTGATTCAAACAATCGAATTGAACCAATAAGAAGATAAGAAGAACAAGAAGAAGAAAAAAAAAATAGAAGATGGACGGTAAAGAGAGCATGGCAGCAACGAAGAGAAGAGAGGTCTGAGGGATGAAAAAGAAAGAGAGAGAGAGAAAGAGAATGGATGAGAGAAAAGACAAAATGTGTTTAATATTTTTATTTAATTTTTTTTTTCAAATTAATCTTCATAGTCCATCTTAGGATAGATAGTAAATATCTAATTAAAAAGATTTTTATTCAATTTATTTTAAAGTTTTGAAAATTTATTTTTTTAAAAAATTAAAAATAAAGTCAAAAGATAATTTTATCCCTCAACTAGTTAACTCTAATAGAGATCCACTGATGATGAGGGGGTTAACTATAATAAAAACAAAACAGTTGTTATGCTTGTATTAGAGTTTGAACTAAATAGTTAAATTGTAATTTACTCATTTTTTTTTTAAATAATAAATTATCATTTTATTAAATATTAATTTTTTATATTTTATTTTGCTTTGACAGTTTTACCCTTTTATATTAACGGTCAATCGTTGACTTTTAACATCTAAATTGATGGTAGGAGATTTTTTAGATATTTTAATAAACTATTTTTATCTATTTTGTGAATTAAGAACAAGATATTAGCAATTTCTTAAAGTAATGGGGATTTTAACTATTTCATGAAACTACAGAGGAAAATTGGGGTAACCCCTAAAAATAATAAACTTCCCACCCTCAAATTTGTCTGTCTCCCTGCTACCATCTCTGTAGTGAACCCCATCACCATCTTCAAACTCTCTTCTCTTCTTCCTCCTCCTCCTTCACTGTCTTTTCTCTTCACCACTCACTGTCTCACCTTCTCTTCTCTTCTTTGCACATCTACCAGGTTGATCCCTTTAATCGACAGAGACTGGCAACAGAGAATCGCACCATTATAACCCAAAATATCACTACCGAAAACAACACAAATCACCCCCTCTCCGACATGTCATGCATGTCCTCTTCTTCTTCCTCATATTCATCCTCATCAGCTGTGCCATCCGGTACTGTTTATATTCAGACACCAAATCATTCATGCTGCTTTCCGCCTCTGTGAAGTCCATCTCATCCACGCCTTCTCCAGTGTACCAGTGCAAGAAAGTCTTTCTCCTGAACATAGAAGTGAACTGCTCATTCACACGACGGAACATCTCCTGAATGGAAGTCGAATTCCCAATAAACATGGACGCCATTGTCAAGCCAGTTGGGGGTATATCACAAAGGTTGATTTAATGTTATTGGGAATCCACTCCGCAATGTAGGAGTTACCGAGTTGACTCGGTGGAAACACGGAGAAGATGTTTATGCTTGTGACTGTGGCCATAAGTCTCTCTTCTTCGCTTTTTCAAAGTGAAAACTTGATTTCTGCTTCTTTTTTTTTTTTTTTTTTTTGAAACTTGGTATGATTTTGCATTTTTTATTATTTAAAATTGAATAACTCGAATGACTAAAACAACCACATTAAAACCATATTTGTGTTGGGTGAGAGGGACGAAATCGGTTAGAGTGGACACTTTATTTTTTCTTCTTCTTCTTCTTCTCTTTTTTTTTTTTTTTTTTTTTTTTTTGTTGAGATAAGAGTGGATATATTTTTAAATTAATAGAAAGGATCTATTTGGCATAAGGTGGGGTGTGCTTTCAAAAACAAAGTTTTTAAAAAAATTAATAGGATGCACTAACAAAGAGGGGTGCACATACAACTTTTGAGGGGTGGTAATATTGCCACTCCAAAAGTACTTCATAATAAATCAGAAAATCTGGGACTTGAATATTGTCAAGACCACAAAGCAATTCAATGGTTCTTTTTCTTAGACGTAAAGAAAGAAAGCCCACAATAATTTCCGACTTCTTTTGATGTTTAAATCTCCTGTTTCAACAACTTACAATAATTGCATCAAAAAATAAAAAAATAACAACTTACAATAACCATTACTTGCTAAAGAGTTACTGAATTACAGTAAACTACTTGAAGAACGAGACATTATTTACATAGATAAGAACATGCATTCAAGCATCTTTCAAGCATCTATATATTGAAGGGAAAAATCGATTATAATACTAATGCGGAAACGTGGATTTCAAAAATTTTTCAAACAAAAACGTGTCTGATCAATATTAGTAATAACAATTCAATAATTAAATTAATAAGATCGAATCTTACCTTGCATTAAAATTGAATTGATCATTGTTTATTCGCAGATTCTTCACCACCTGATCTTTCTTACTATGACTATTCACAAAAGAAACTGTGTGTAGGCACAATCTTTTGAAGACTCTTTTGAAGTAGATGGTTATATGGTGATTTAATTAATGGAAATTTTGGTTCCAGTAGCTAAAAATTTTCTCTACCCCTATTACCATTCATAAAACATCCTTTTATAATGGTAAATTAGGGTTCTTCAATTTTAACAAGGAATTTAAACTCCTATTTAAATTGAAAGACTTAATTCATATCCAATATGGAATCAATTTCCTTATTGGATTCTTTTAATTTAACATAGAATCTAATTTCTATTAAATTAAAACTCTTTTAATATAATTTAATGTGGAATCTAATTCTAATTAAAATTATTATTTTCATTAATTAATTAAATGATTTTTCATTAAATTAAATGATTCTAAATCATAATTAATTTAATGACATCATTTAGAATTGAACCCATGACCTCTACAAATAATTAAATAATTAACTATTAATTAAATAATTACAAATATTTAAATAATCAAATTATTTAAATAATTTGTAAACGTGTCCATAAATTTATATGTACACTTATAATTTGACGATCCAATTATATTCTTCAATTTATTTCTTTATGTGATTGTGAGCTAGGAAGGGGACCAAATGGACCTACAATTTGAGCTCCAATAATATTGGAATTATTAATTAAACTTCTTAATTAATAATTCACTATTATTAACCTTAGAGTTATTTCACTAAAAACTTAAGGTTGTACTCTCAAAATTGTAGATGTTTTACACAATCTGAATTTTTAGTGTCCATCGATTTAATCATTTCATATGGTTCGATTCTCCACGAGTAGTTCATAATTAGAACTAAGTTATTAAAATTCGTTATATTTCTCTAATTATATCTTGTTCCATTAAGTACCATTGATTCTCTAATGAACAATATATCCATAACAACTTATGAATTTATTTTTCCGTTTACTCGTAAACAGAAAATTGAGCGCTCTTATTGTTCAAAACCTTAATCAACACTTAAGGGAACTACTCATCTACTTCTTGCAAGAATGAGTGGATTCCACTATTGTGTAGAATGTTTCTAGCCACTTATTAAATCACATCTCTAAAGTACGAAACTTATTGACCGTAAATCTATAACAATCTCACCCATGTAAATCAAAAGACATAACCCAACAAATAGGAGTCCATTAAATACTCAGGATTAAGATCAATCCATATATGATCATCTAGTCGATAAATAAAAATTTCTTTGTTTAATGGATATTAATAAGAAATTCATTTTATCGTGGTCCAGTCCTATATAATCTCTATTATATAAGTGCCTCTATTTTCAGATCGTCATATGAACAATCTCTGATAAGATTATCGTATCAAATACAAAATTGATTGCAGCTGTAGATTTACCACAAATAAAGTACCCAGCTTTGTTTGCTTTCTACGGATTCTTTAGATTACTAATCTCAAACTAAATTCTTTTGTATATAACACTTACATACTTAATTTGAGACTACATAAGTAATTATGGATGTTACATGATATTCGTATGAAGCAAACATTTCATAAATGCACATTAATTTAAATAAAATAAATTTTATTTATTTATTATTTATTTAAACGTTTACGAAATACAAGCTCTTAGGGCATAAACCCTAACATATATACCCAGATGCAATAAATTTGATATTCAAAACACATCACAAATTATTGTCCATCAGTATTGAAAGACACAATTCATGCCTTTATCTTCCATTATATTGTTACATAATTTAACGAATAGTTCTCTACCATCATGCCTCCATTTGAATTGACATCAGCAATTGATTCCCGAATGCAACATGTAAGTAATTTTGGTGTTAGTAATTTTATACCTTCATTTTTTAACATGGGAATAACAACCGACGTCAAAGGTCTATACCGTGGGTTACCTTCAACACAAACAAGGCTACGTTAATGCATCTTAAAACTTGGTCTTCAGCACAGTCGATTACTCTCATAATATATTCAGAAGTCATGTAATCACTAAATCCATCAGAAAATGTGAGATCAATTAATAAGTATATAGACAAAATCATGCAGCAAGCTTTTTAGCTACTAAAAAGTTAGAAATAATAGTTTGTCACCTACTATGTTTCAACGATTCTATTTGTATTTGCTTTAGATTGAGATGTGAAAATTCGTCATTCTAGGTGTAGGCCTCCTGCACCATCTTCTGTTTCTGTCATTGGCTCATCATCAATGGCTTCCAAGAGTAACAATGTCTAATTTTTTTTGTACACATTTTTTGCTTTTGAGCTTATGTTGCAGCTACAAACACAGACATGCTCAAGTAGGGGGGTATTTTTAATTTTTGAGACTTCGTTAGTGTCTAAAAGCGATATCTACACTTTAAAGTTCTATAATCTTTCCAACCGGTGGGACCTATCAATATAGTACCATAAAGATGTATCTAAGCTTATCTGGTTGGTTAATCAAGTTAGATCTATTAAAAACAGTTCTGCAATGCTTCTCATAGATGCGAATGGTAATTTAGTGATAACTTCCATTGGTGGGGATCCTATCAATCTATTCTACGATCAACCCCAAACCAATATAAGTGCTATCATGCAGGATAATGGAAACTTTGTATTGAGAGAAACAAGCTCTGGTGGGATTCTGTGGCAAAGCTTTGATTCTCCTACTGATACTTTCTTATTTGGAATTGAAATTGGTGATCAATCACAACACTAGTCAAAAATGGGTGCTTTCATCTTGGTTTACCTCCTCTATTCCAACTTCTGAGGATTTTACTCTAGAATGGATCCCTCTTGAACGTCAGCTGCTTATTAAACGGAAAGGTGTAAAGCATTGGTCTAGTGGGGCATTCAATAACGGTGGATTTAAGAACCTTTTAGTTGGAATAAGTATATATTACACGATACATTCAAACAATAAAGAGGAATACATTAGCTACAAAGATGTTCCAAAGCCAATACCTCCTACGATGAAAATTTAAATACTTCAACACTGACTTTAGGGTTTGATGACCCCTTAAGACGTATAAGTGATGACGACCTGATGTTTGCTAAACCTCCGTATAATGGACTAAGGGATGAATCCGGTTGTGAGAGAAGGAAAGTGTCCGATCCAGAGTGCAGGATCCATGGTGAGTAGATCGAAAGAAGATATGGATATTATAACAAGTCAGTTTATCATGTGAAGGACAATCGAAATCTAAGCTTTAGTGACTGCCTGCACGTATGCTGGAATGACTTGTGACTACTTAGGAATGGAAATAGATGATTTTGAAATTCCTGAATGCACTTTCTGGTATGGAAATCTAACAGAAGTTTAAGATGGGAAGCTAAGAGGGCCAAAGCACTACACTATCATTAGGGATGAAACACTATATATATAGTTTCAAATTGTGGCCTCTGTCGCCATCACTCTTAAGCTCCTTTGCATCACTTGAATTATCTCATGTCATTGAGCCCAATAGAAACTTATCTGTTTTTCTCGGATTAACATAAAAAAGCAGACAGTGGGTTAAAAAATATAGCATTTACAAAAACATCAATTCATATGATTTTGATAATACCTTTTAGTCGATGTCTTCTCCATCTCATGAAGATCAAAACACACAAAAGTGTTCCAATTAATGCAGCAGCTGCCAGACCAATTACAATCCCTATCCAATGCTTCCCTCCTGCTCAGTTAACATAAACCAAAAATAAGATTATATCTTCATGCTGTCACCCTTTCTCTTGTTCAGTTACGGAAATATTAATATAGAAAATCTTGAAAAGAAAATCTCTCTTCTTTGTAATCAAAACTTTCCTTTGTCTATACGCTTCAACGCAATTGGAGAGATTGGAAGAAAGTTAATGAAACTGACTGCTTTCACAAAAAGTAGATGAAGAGAAAACTACAATTTCTTTTGTTTTCTATTCCTTTATCATTAAAATTTATTTTTCCTTAGCATCTCTGAAACTAAGTCTAGTTAAAGAGCATAAAGAGCAAGTGCTAGACATACAAAGAAGCAAATCCTAGACTAATCCCACTTATCACTAAGGCCTAATCTTGTCAAATAAGTGCCCATACTAAAAGTTGAACACATACACACTGACATACCATAAAACTGAAAACGAAGACTAGAATTAGGACACATTATCATTCATTCCTTGGAAAATGATTACTAATGAGATCATAATCAATAATTTTATATTAAAAGCATTATTAGACATATACTGCCACAAAAGTTTCTGTTGATTTTTGAAAAAAAGAAGACAGAATTTAAACTAGAGAGCAACAAAGCATTATATTGAAAGTGTGTACAAAGTGGAGTTTCTTGACTTCGAGTATCATAGCACTTGAGTGCTTTTTCACTGGTCAAAATTACAAAGCAGTGAAGCCTATATGTAGACTTTTGAAAGTTGGCAATTCTAATGCCGGTTACAAAAATATAAATTTTAAATGATTGATGATTCTAGTATCTTCAAGTTTTTATCTATAAATTTACTTGGATAACAAAGTATTGTTCTGCCTAGAACTTTTAATATCTGGATCAATTCCCATCACTGACTTCAACAATTTCACAAGACTTCCTTATATTCTAGTTACCTGGCATAGCTAGACTCGACTATGCTTTCAAGAAAAAAAACGAAAAACAAAAAAAGGACTTGACTTGACTAATGATAGGGATACCTGTCTAGGTTGCTTTAAAAGGGTAAACAACAGCCATGGTATTCCTTTTGTCTTTGCATCGAATCTTTATCTTTCCTTCTTTTGTGTATTGTTCCTGGACCATCTTCAATATATGACCATCATTTTGATATCAATATCAAATTTTTTCATATCAAATTTTTTACACTTCAATATATTTTACATCAAATTAATGTAAAGGTTATCTTTAAAAAATATTCTATACATAATTCTTTAATCAATATTAATTTATTTATTTGGTATAAAATTTTATTCTCGAATAATTACTTACAATATATAAAACAATTATTAAATACTCACATAATCATTTTTTCATACATTACTATCTTGATGGATTATACATTTACTGTACTTCACATGTCAAATTATTTAAATGCAAATTGAACTTAATAATTGGGATAATCTAGCATTGTTCATTAACAAAATGCCACAACCAATTTCCTATTTTACATTAATTCATTAATTTCGTTCTGACTATTTTACCATTTTGTATGCTTCAACTAAGATAATAGATTGGAGACGCTCCTTCCCTGCAAACAAACAGATGGTACAAAAGAAATGAAATGAAATTTGAACCATATATTTATTCACTTTAGAATTATCTTCACAGACCTATAGATAGCATAGGCTTCAACAGTTGCACACTCAATCTTCTGCTCCTGTGAGAGTTGCGCGCCCGCCCCGCACCCGCAACCTCTCCCCCCCCCCGCCCCCCCCCCCCCCGATCAACATGTGGCGGCGCCACCCCCCAAACAAACAAGGGGAAGAAAAAAAAGTCTCGAAAACCATATGCTTTAATAATGTTTGATATTATTATTTTTTAACTCTTACATCTTCACTTACATATAAAAAGTGGAGGTGCTATGGCCACACCCAATTACTTCCTACACCCAACTTCACAAATTTAAAAATTAATTATTTACTCGCAATAAAATATCTAAAAGTAATATTAATAACTTTAATGTGGAAACAAAAACAATGTTGCTAGATGCAATTCTTACATTTCTTATTTGACAAACCAAGGAAAAAAAAATTAATTAACTGCAGGTCTAGCCAAACACTCATTTCAGAGAATTCGGTTTTCCATTTTTTTTGAGGAATTCCATCAAGTGTAAACCAGAGACTATTTGTTGGTTTCTGAGGATGGGAGTCTCTAGAGGAGACTTCTGGAGATTCTTCTACAATTGGCGTTGCGTCAGTTTCAGATTCAGTTCGGGACTGTATTGTCTCAGAATATGTAGGATCTGGAGGTCTTGAAGCCATAAGGACCTCAGCAAGATCTTCAGAGTCATATGAGCTACTAGACTAGTTCTTAGTTTCTATATTGGGATTTTGTTTGAAGACTAGATGTTTGAGAAGACTCTAGTGAGGATGTTTCTGAAGTAGCAGTAACAACAAGACTTTCTTGTTCAAGGAAAACAAAGAGAACATGAGGTTTTTAGGTTGAAGGCTCATCTGTTTCCTGAATAGTAGATGCAGTTTGTGTTTTGGCTTTTGGACTGCGAGGTTTCTTCAGAGATATGGATTTCCTTTGAGGCAAAGGAGTCTCAATAGAATATCTCTTAAACAATTCTCCTGTTAACTTGAACATAGGAAGAATGACTTTAGAAGAGGAAGTCTGATATGAAGGAGAATCTTCTAAAAAATGAATAGATGAGGAGTATAGATAAGCTTTGGGGATATATAAAAAGGGAGATGTTGATCTCTTTAGGTCATCCTTCATGAGCTGGAATTGTTCTTTGAGCTTTTTGATTTCTCGTTCTTGTTTATTGAACTTAGGACCAAAATCTCCATGAGTAATGAAACATTTGAGAGATGCATCAAGATATTATGTTTATTGAGATATTATGTTTTATGAATTTATATACTTATAAAGAATTTTAATGTATATATATTATAAATAATGTTTTAGAATTTATATCGACATTTTAATCTCAGTAAAATGATTTTGAGTTCATAATAATTAAAAGTATGTTTGTGGTTGGATTGTGGAAAACGAATTTAGGGCCAAAGGCCCAGAAGTTGAGATGGATGTTCTATAGAAGTGTATAAAATTATTTTTGAAACTTTTACAGGGTGACATGTTTAGAAAACAGTCGTTATGCTATCCAACTTTTTATAAAATTGTTTTGTAGAAGTGTTAGATTTAAAAAAAAAAAAAAAAAAAATTCCCCACGTTTCCGCAGTTTAAAGAAAGTTTTAGTAAAGTATATAAAGATTTAGAAAAGTAGACGGCTTAATTTCACAGAAACTTTCCAGTCAGATTAGATATTCACTGGAGGGCTACTGTGAGGTTGCCGGCAGATCGCCTAAGGAGTGGAGCCTGTCAATAGCACTATTGCCCACTGTGGTCTCTTATGAGACCATGGTTTGACACACCTCCCCCTTAGTTAATGTTTCTCCCACCTACATGTGGGCCACACCCCACCCTTATGTGGACGATTGTCCCATCTATATGTAGGTTACTTCTTTCCGTATGGGAGCTACTCTCAGAGTTGTACCATTAGTGTTTGATCTCATTTGATCTCAGTTGTTGCTTAGACCAGTTCTAATAATAAAAAAATAAAAAAAAATGAGAAGACAAAAGCCATATCATTGATGGAGACCTATCTCCATCAACTCCATCTCGCAAAATGGAGAATCAACAAAAGAGTGAGAGAGAGACCTTGTAATGATTGATTTTTATGATCTCATAGGAGACACTGGTCCAATGGGTTTTGACCATGTATTATCAGTTGGGTAGAAACTGAGCTACCTCGAATGGGTTCTTCTTCTTCCTTAGTTTCTTTTTCTTTTAATCAGAAGCAGAAGATAAGGGAGCAGAAGAAAAGGAAGCAAAAGCAATGTTGAAGCTTGTAAGGAAGCCTAATATGAGTCTAAAGAGGGCTCCTAGTCCTAGGGTCTAAGTTGACAAAGCTCTGCTTATGAAACTCGTCACCATTTTTTTTTCTTTTTGGTTCTTTCTATCACTGAAAAAGCAACGCCGCCCCTCCGCCCCCCCCTTTTTTTTTAGAAGGGGAGGGGGGTCAGGTTTGTTGAGAGAGTTTTGAGAATGGGTTGAAGAGGATGGAGTGAGAGAAAGCTGGGTTGAAGTTGAAGTTGGTTTCTAGTAATTGATTTTGGGGTTTGTTGATTTTGTTGGTTTCTAGTTTTCTAATTCTATTGATTTTTTAGTAAAGATGTGGTAAATGTCAATTTGGTTGAACCAGATCGACCACCAATTCTAGATTGGTGGTCGATCTAGTTCAACTAATTTTTCTTATCATGGTAACTATTTTGATTTTGCTTATATATATATATATTACATCTCTCGACATTAGGTCTGATACCTATCAGGACCTATTGATAAAGTTTAATTAATGAGTACTTTGAAAATCTACTCTTAAAACTAAAGGAAAACTAACCACAAACAAGTGAAAACATTTTCATATTGGATAAGGATTGAACCTTGACATTGAGAAGCAAGTGGGAGGGTGCCTTTCCACTAGGCCACCCATTATTATTAGTATTATTATTTAATCTGAAAAGAGGCTTCACAACCTTAAGAAACTACATTAATCATTTGAGGCCAAGACATCCCTACCACATCACAAAATAAGAGATCATATAAGTCAATAGGAACCTAATCATAGAAATGTACACCCAAAGGAACCTGGTAAGCATAGTTGGCAAGCCAATCAGCACATTTGTTAGCCTCCTTAAAAATATGGTTGAGGAGAATGCCTATCGCAACAATAATAGGATCATGCATTAACATAAAAGCAGATCTCCCTTCAATCGCATCAAAAACCAATTTAGAATCACACTCTACCAGAACCTTCCATTCACCATATCCCAAGTCATTTGCAGCCCTATATAAATTCCCCAATCCTCTGCCTGAAAGATTGAGTAGCATCCTAGATTTTGTGCAAAACCTCTTTTCCAAGTCCTTGTTTCATCTCTAATCAGACTGACTACAATAGCTAAACTAGACTCCATCTTGAGCGACCCATCATTATTTAGCTTCACCCATCCCCGTTTAGGAGAGTTCCAACAAACCAGTTCCTCTTGTTTCTTCTTTCTATCTACCTGTCTATACTACTTCTCTGAATGATGGTAATCACAAGCCACACGAATGATCCAATTGGCTATGTTGGGAACCGTAAAATTTCTTCCTTTGAAAACAAAGTCATTATGCCACTTCTAGAGAAACGACACTACCACTTAAAATGTTTGCTTCCATTCCAAAGGGCTTTTATTAACGTCAACTATTGACATATTCATGCTAAGTCATTGTTGCAAAGGGAGGTTAAAGAAAACCCCCTAGAATGTTGGCTCAACTAGACAGTATCAGATACGTTTGGCAAAATAGCAATCTCGAAAAACATGAAGTTTTGATTCGGCGGCTTGAGAACAACAAGGAAAAACTGCATTTATGGTCTGTTGGCTTGAAAAAAAAACAAAAATCAACAATTTGTTTTCCATAAAATTAAGAATTTTGCGGAACATTGAGTTTCAAAAACTTTTTAAAAAACTCAAGAACCCAAGATTCATAAAACAATGAAATAAAATAATATAAAGAAATAAAAATCAGATTTTTACCTTCTGTATTGATTTTTGTGGATTGCTCACCACATTGCCTTCCTTAATATATCTCGAAACCATGAAACAAGTGAGTGGGCACAATTATATAGAATTGTGCTCACTTACTTTTTGATTTCTTTCTAAAAAAATCAAATTAAATCAATGTTTATAAGAGGTGAGTGTTTGATCTTTTTGGTTATACAAAGAACAAAGACACAAATTCTTGTTCTTTGTAATTGTTGAAAAAAACTTCTTTTTCTTTTCTTTTATTGTTTCTCAAAAACATAAACAACAACAACAAAAAAAAAAAACGTAGATGTAGAAAAGAAACTTTTTCTTTTTATAGGCAAACAATTAGGGTTTTAATTAATCAATATTAATATTGACCCTAATTTTATTATAATTAAACTTTTGCCTCATATAATATAATTAATTCAAAATTAGTTCATGTTATATTTTGAAATATAACTTGTAACTTTTAATAAATTAATTCATAATTAATTTATACCAAAGTCATTAAGAATTAGATTCAAGACCTCTTATAAAATTAATTAAATAATTATTAATTCATAATTAATAATTAAATAATTTGAATAATCAATATTATTCAAATACCAAGTGAACACAAATTTTTGTTACTTATGTAACACCTGTATTTAGACGGTCCAATTACAATATTCTATATACATGTTTCTTATAGTAAATGAGCTATTAAGGGGACCCGATGGACCTACAGTTTTGAGCTCCAATAATATCGAAATTATTAATTAAACTCTTTAATTAAATAATTCACTATTATTAATCTTAAAGTTACTCCACTAAAAACTTAAGATTGCACTCTCAAAACTGTAGATGTTTTTTATACAATTTGAAATTTTTCAGCGTCCATTGATTTAATCACTACATATGATTTGACCCTCCACAAATAGTTCATAATTAGAGCTAGGTCAAATGTTCGTTTTACCCCTCTAATTATTTCTTGATCCTTAAGTACCATTGATTCTCTAATGAACAATATATTCATAACAACTTATGAATTTATCTTTCTATTTACATATGAATAGAAAGTTAAGCGCTCTTATTGTTCAAGACTTGAATCAACCCTTAAGGGAACTATTTTCTACTTCTCGCAAGAAGGAGTGGATTCCACTATTATATAGAATGCTCCCAGTTACTTACTAAATCATATCCCCAAAGTACGAAGTTATTGATCGGGTATCTACACCGATCTCACCCATGTAAATCAAAAGAAATAACTTAACAAGCAGGAGTTCATAATACACTCAGAATTAAGATCAATTCATATATGATCATCTGGTTGATAAATATAAATCTCTAAGATTAACGGATATTATTTAGAGACTTATATTTATCGTGGTCCAGTCCTATATAATCTTATTATATAAGGTGCCTCCATTTCCATGTCACCACATGAATAGTCTTGGATAAGACTATTGTATCAAATACGAAAGAGGCCGCAGCTGTAGATTTACCACAAATAAAGTACCCAGCTTCGTTTGTTTTCTACCTACTCTTAAATTATTTATCTCAGACTAAATTCACCTGTATATAACACTTATATACTTAGTTTGAAATTATATCAGTAATCAAGGATGTTTCTCATAATATATATAATTTTTGCAAAATATATAAATTAAATGAAATGAATATTTTATTAAAAATTTATAAAACCGTTTACAATATTACAAGCTCTTAGGGCAGAAACCCTAACAATTCGTTTGGCTCTCATCTCATTTGTGAGAAGTTTCTCACTAGTAACAACCCAAGCAAACGTTCTAATTCGCTAAGGGACAACAAGATTCCATAATCTCTTCCACAAACCAGTAGCTTTGTTTTTAATTTCTCTGTTCATTAACAAATAAGCACTCTTGACACTAAATTGCCCCGACTCTTTAAGAGACCAACTCCTACAATCCCCTCCCATACTCGGCTTATGATGGAAAGTTGCTGCAATTTTCAAACCAACACGAACAGGGATTAGCTCTTGAAACTCCCCTCACTTCCAATTACCATTAGAGTCCACATAAGACGCCATTGATCGTTCTACTTCTTCATGAGCTAGCGAGACTCTTAAATGACTTATCAGAGGGCCCTCCCCATCAGTCCAAGAATCCTACTAGAATCTAGTTGCGTTACTGTCACCAATTCTCCACACCATTCTTTTTGGACCCAATGACAAGCAGAACAAATACGTTTTAGCTGTTTGAATGATGCCCTTTGCTTTAAAATCACATATCTTCGAACTCATATTACCATACTTACCTTTAAAGACTCTAACCCATAATTCAATTGGTTTGGTCTATATACTCTATGCAAGTTTCATCATGCAGGCTTCATTCATCGCTTGCATATTGTGTAGGCCAAAACCTCATTTATCTTTTAGAGTGTATATAGTTTTCCAATTAATCAAATGAGGTTTCCTCTTATCAACAGACGAACCCCAAACAAAATTTCTCACCATTTTGTCTATCTCATTATAGAGCATTTTTGGAAGTCTAATGGTTTGCATGGCATACAAAGGAATTGTATTGATGACAGCTTTGGCCAGAGTGATTCTCTCTGCAAGAGACAATTGATCCACCTTCCAACCCGACAACTTTTTATCAATTTTCACAATGAGAGAATTGTAAGTAGTCTTTGAGATTCTATCATGCAGCAAAGGTATCCCCAAATAAACTCCCAAATTGTCTATTTTAGCAAAACCCAATCTCTAGCTAATATTCACCCCTATGTCATTCGAAACATTCTTGAAAAAGTAGATAAGAGTTTTAGTAGCACTAATCTCTTGACCAGAAGCAATACAAAAAGAATGTAAGCAATCTTTAATAAGATCCGCTTGTTGCACTAAAGCTTCAACAAAAAGAAAAATGTCATCAGCAAAACATGAGTGAGATAACAAAAGACCTCTACCAAGGAAAATTGGTTTCCAACTCTTATTTTGCATCAAACTGGCAATTCTTTGCAATAACTGTTCCAAACAAAACATAAAAATATAAGGGGAAATAGGATCACCTTATCTCACCCCCATCGTAGGATGGAAAGAGTTTGTTGTTTCCCCATTCCAAAGAACTTGCATTATCGAACTGGTTATGCAATCCATAATGATTTTAAATTAAATTATCAGGAAGACCAATTTCCAACAAAGTTTCATGAATGAAGCTCCACCGTAGTTTGTCATAAGCCTTCATTAGATCGAGTTTTATTGCCATGTACCCCTTACGCCCTTGCTTCATTCGCATAAAATGTATCACCTCTTGGGCAATATAATGTTACTAAAAATTTGCTTGCCTAGAACAAAGTTGGCTTGTGTAGGATTCACGAAGTCTAGCATTAGGTTTTTCAATTTGTGGACCACCATCTTGGTATAATTTTGAATAACACATTACAAAAGCCAATAGGTCAAAATTGATTTTACAGTAACATTATTATCACCCATAAAGACCCCTATGCCTTACCAATTCCAATACGCCAATCAGTTGTTTTCTGCATCTAAAATTGATTTTTTTCTCTAGAAAGAATGCCGATTTCTTATCTTCAGAAAGTAAGTTAGAAAAAAAGAATTTACAATTTGTTCCTTAAAGAAACTTAAAATGCTTTTTAAAATAAAGTTCTTTTATATTTATTTACAATTTGTTCCTTAAACAAACTTAAAATGCCTTTTTAAAATAAAGTTTTTTTTTTTTTTATATGTACTTTTAATGAAATATTAAATTGACATCAAAATATAGATTCATTATCATATATTACTATCCCGATATAAATATTTGTCTTTTGGCAATATTGATAGAATTAAAATCCGCTATCAAGAATGTACGAATATGTTAATTGTTATTAGAATATATTTAATTATTAAGGGACAATCTTAACAATATCAAAAGCCCTCTCAAACACGCGACTATTAAAATGTGAGGTGATAAGAAAGAGACACCAACCTGATGAGAGAAGTAATATGATGGGGAAAATAACCAACTTACAAGAATTCTTCTCCATGGAGACTGAATTAGGGTGGAAATGCTTTATATTTTTTAGGGTGACAATTGTATTCGCCAAAACAGTATTTAGAGGTAGAAATTCTATTTGAAAATATTTTGATTTTGTATGCTTTAGCTAGATTAGAAATGAAATTAACAATAATAATAATAGTGTGCACTAATGAGAATGTTGACTAAGTCAAAGCAAATAAAGTAACTGAAATTCTAACCTTTAGAGTATCTACAATGCTCTCATGGATGAAAAAAAAAAAAAAACTCATGTCATTAATATCAAGGGATTTACTTCCTACATGGTATAAGTATTATTTACTAGACAATCAAATTGAAAAATTGTTCTCCAATGCTTCCATGTATTTCCATTTAATGCTTCCATATTTTTTATTTAATGCTTCAAATTTTTTTTTTTACATTTAATTAAATTTGAAAATTAAATTAAATAATTATTGATTTGCTGACATAGTTGTCTAAGAGTCATGTCAGAACAATTTATGGAAGATTATAATTCATCAACAGCTTGTTTTCACATGAAAAAAAAAAAAGAAAAAAGGTCACTTGGATGTTAGTGCTATGATTAAGGCACTATTGACCACCATGGTCTCTTATGAGACTACGGTTTGACACACCTCCCCCCTAGTTAATGTTTGTCCTACCTACGTATGGGTTGCACCTCATCCTTATGTGAACCATTCCCCCATTTATATGTGGATTGCTCCGTTCTGGATGGAAGACGCTCCTTGAGCCATGCCACTAGTGTCTAATCCCACTTAGTTTCAATTGTTCCTTAGACCAGTCCCAATAATAATAATAATAATAAACTAAAAAAAAATGAGAAGACAAAAGTCATAGCGTCGATGGTGACCATCTCCATCGTCTCCATCGTGCAAATATGGGGAATCAACAAAAGCAAGAGAGAGACCTTGTAAATATTGATTTTTGTGATCTCATAAGAGACATTGGTCCAATGGGTTTTGGCCATATGGTGTCCGATTCCCCAGTTGGGTAGAAACTAAGCTACCTCGAATAAGTTTTTCTTCTTCCTTAGTTTCTTTTCTTCTAATTAGAAGTAGAAGATAAGGGGGCAAAAGAAAGAGATGCAAAAGCAACGTTGAAGCTTGTAAGGAGCCTAATAGAAGTCTAAAGAGGACTCTTGGTCCTGGGGTCTAAGTTGACGTAGCTCTGTTTGCGAGGCTTGTCACCATTTTTTTTCTTTTTAGTTCTTTCTACCACTGAAAAGGGCTACTCTTTTTTGCTAGTAATTGATTGTGAGGTTTGTTGATTTTCTAGTAGAGGTGTGGTAGATGTCAATTTGGTTTAACCAGATCGACCACCAGTTCCAGATTGGTGGTTGATCTGGTTCAACTAGTTTTCTTATCATGGTAAAGATTTTGGTTTTGTTTGTTTGTTTGTTTGTTTTTTATGTTATATCTCCTGACACTAGATTAGATATCTATCAAGACATATTGATAGAGTCTACTTAACGAGCAGTCCGAAAATCTACTCTCAAAACCAAGAGAAAATTACCCACAAACAAGTGGAAAAATTGTCATACTGGGTGAATATTAAATCTTGTCATTGAGAAGCAGTGGGATGCACCTTTCCACTAGGCCACCACCATTTTCTTTAGTTTACTTATTATGGTTAGGAATTTGGTTGGAAAAGGGGATTTACATTATAGTAACGATATTTACCCCCTTAAAAAATTGTATATCACCCTAACACGGTCTATTTATAAAAATCTAATATTGTCCTTAAGAAAATTATTTAAAAGGGTTAATATTTTATAACTATGCCCACAAATATTAATCATTTTATGTATACCACCTCTTAGTAACAAATGATTGAGCCACTTCTTAGTAAAAATAATTGAGCATCTCCCTTGATCTTAAGAAGTCAACGATTCAAATCTCTATCGTGTCTCTTAAACATCGTCATTTTATGCATTTTACCAAACCTCATGGAAGGTTTGAGCAATTTGCCCTATTTTTTATCTTCACCATCCATCAAAAAAATGGATAGTAGAGATGCATCTTCTATTTTTTTCTAGTTTTAATTTATTTTTTAAAATGTTTTCTAATTTTTTAATATTTTATTGTGTTATATAAATGAGATAAACATGTTACTATAGACTACCTAATTTTTTTGCAAATGATGTGACATACTAAGTAATGTTATGACACTTAGTTAACTGAATGTTGTGACAAATGAACATGTCATGACGTACCATATAAATGCTGCAGTATAATTATCAGAAAAAGTAAAAATGAACACAAGAATATTTTTTAACGTGGTTCAGTTTTACCCTACATCCACGAGGTCTTGCATAGAGTAATCAACTTATTAATGAATATAAACAAGTACAACCTAGTCAACTCTTGTCTAAGTCAAGAGTAGGTTGTACTTTGTTTTTGTTCATCAATAAGTTGATTACTTTGAACAAGGTCTCGTAGATGTAAAATAAAACGGAACTACGTTAAAAATATTCTTGTGTTCATTTTTACTTTCTGTGATAATTATACTGCAATATATATATGATATGTCATGTTCTGTGACAACATCCAATTAACTAAGTGTCATAACATTATTTAGTATGTCACATCATTTGCAAAAAAATTAGGTAGTATATAGTAAACATGTTATTTCATTTATATAAGCATTAAAATATTAAAAAAATTACAAAACATGTGAAAGAATAAAATTAAAACTAAAAAAAAATAAAAGATGCATCTTTACTGTCCATCTTTTCGATGGGTGGTGAATATAAAAAAATAGGGCAAATTGCACAAACCTCGCTTGAGGTTTGGCGAAATTGTACAAAATTAACAATGTTTGGGAGATCCTAAGATAAGTTTTGAATTAATTATTATTAGAAGAAAATCATAATCTATTTGCAGTATTGTTGGGGAAAAAATCTCAAAAACTTAGTAAAATTAATTAAATAATCAAATAAGTATTGTGGGTTGTATTTATAAAAATAAAGTACAAAAACAATAAAAGAAGGGTAATCTTGATATTAATTGGGATTTATTTACAAGTTAGAGATTTTTCATGGTTTTGATGATGTGTACTTATAAAAGGAGCGTACACATAATTTATAAGGGGTGGAAATCTCACTACTCTTTAAATTATTAAGAGCCCAATCCTTTCCCTTTTGGGTGCCTTTGGATCTACATTAATTTTAGGTTATTGTAATAAAAGAAATTGACAAAATGGGTTTAAAGCGTAATTTTATTGACTGACACTAGAATATTTATTAAGAAATTTTGGGCAGCATTACATAAGGAAAAGCAATAAATTAACAGATGCAGTGGTTATGGTAGCACCCACAAAATGTTATATAGCAAGATCCGTTTCCGCACGGTATTCTCTTCAGTGAACCACCATTATCAACCTTTGGGACGGTAGACATAACAACCTTTGGGACAGTAGACATCGCCATGCCTGACCAATTCCAATATGCCAATCAGTGTTTTCTGCAACTAAAATTGATTTTTTCTCTGGAAAGAATACTGATTTCTTATCTTCAGAAAGTAAGTTAGAAAAAATGAATTTACAATTTGTTCCTTAAAGAAACTTAAAATGCTTTTTTAAAATAAGGTTTTTTTTTATATTTATTTACAATTTGTTTCTTAAACAAAATTAAATGCTTTTTAAATAGAGTTTTTTTAATATTTACTTTTAATGAAATATTAAATTGACATCAAAATATAGATTCATTGCATATATTACGATCCCGATATAAATATTTGTTTTTGGCAATATTGACCGAATGAGAATCCGTTATCAAGACTGTAAGAATATGTTAATTGTCGTTAGAATATATTAATTATTAAGGGACAATCTTAACAATATGGAAAGCCCTCTCAAACACACGACTATTAAAATATGATAGATAAGAAAGAGACACCAACCTGCTGAGAGAAATAATATGATGGTGAAAATAACCAACTTAGAAGAATTCTTCTCCATGGAGACTAAATTAGGGTGGAAATGCTTTATATTTTTTGGGTGATAATTGGATTCACCAAAACAGTATTTATGGGTAGAAATTCTATTTGAATAGATTTTTTAAACAAAATCAAAACAGGATATGGATACAAAATTTCGTATCCTAATTTGATTATGTTTTAGCCAGATTTAGAAATGAAATTAATAATATAATAATAGTGTGCACTAATGAGGATATTGACTAAGGATATGGATGCAAAATTTCATATCCTGATTTGATTATGTTTTAGCCAGATTTAGAAATGAAATTAATAATAATAATAGTGTGCACTAATGAGACCGTTGACTAAGTCAAACAAATAAAGTAATTAAAATTCTAAGCTTTAAAGTATCAAGTATCTTCGATACTTTCATAGATTGTGTTTTTAGAAGAAAAAAAAAATCATATCATCAATATTAAAAGATTTACTTCCTATATGGTATATGTTTCATTTGATAGACAATCAAATTGAAAAATTATTTTTCAATATTTCTGTATATTTTCATTTAATATGTTATATATTCCATTTAATGTTTCCATATTTTTCATTTAATGCTTCATTTTTTTTTAACTTTTAATTAAATTTGAAAATTAAAATTAAATAATTATTATTTTGTTGACATAGTTGTCTAAAAGCATCTCCAATACTTTATGGATTATAAAATTTTTTTATATCAGATGATAAATAGATATTAAGTTAAAATAAATATTTCAATGAAATTATCATCTTAATATCAAGCTAAGGTAGCAAGAAAAAAAAAAAAAAGATATTGTCAACATTTGACCATCTATTTGTAAATGATATGTTCGACGGTTATGTTAGCAAATTAATAATTAATTAATTCTAATTTTCAAATTTAATTAAAAATCAAAAAATGAAAACATTAAATGAAAAATATGGAAGTATCAAATGAAAATACATGAAGACATTAAATGCAAATACATGGAAGTATTAGAGAATAATTTTTCAATTTGATTGTTTATCAAATGATACATATGCCATGTAAAAAGCAAATCTCTTAATATTGATGACATGCCACTTTTTTTCAAAACAAAATCTATGAGAGCATTGGAGATGTTCTCTCATGAATGGTGAAAATTTACACGCCATATAGAATGAATAGACATTGAATTAAAATAAACTTTCCAATAAAATTATCACTCATCAATGTTAAGCTGAGCTGGCACAAAAAAAAAAAAAAACACAAATAAACATTGTCAACATGACCATATATTTATAAAGGATATGTTAAACAGTCATGTCAGTAAATTAATAATTAATTAATTCTAATTTTCAAATCTAATTAAAAGTTTATATAAAAAAAATGGAAGCATTAAATGGAACTATATTGAGACATTAAATGAAAATATATAGAAACATTAGAGAGCAATTTTTCAAATTTATTGTCTATCAAATGATACCTATATCATGTAGGAAGCAAATGTCTTGATATTGATCAAATGATTTTAAAAAAAAAAAAAAAACCACAATCCATGATAGTATTGGAGATGTTCTAACACTCCTCTAAAAATAGATAGTCATAGTGATCATGTCCAATTTTTTTTTGTCACCTCAACTTAACATTGATGATTGATATTTGTATTGGAGAGATTTATTTTAACTCAATGTCTATTCATCATATATGGTATATAATTTTTTCACAATTTATAAATTATATTTTGAAAAAAAGTGTCGTGTCATAAATGTCAAAGGACTTATTTTCTACATGACATAGATAATATCACTTGACAGATAATCAAATTGAAAAATTGTTTTCTAATGCTTCAATGTATTTCCATTTAAGTTTCCATGTATTTCTTTTTAATGTTCCATTTTCCATTAATGTTCATTTTTTTTTAAACTTTTGATTAAATTAAAAAT